>JARFJB010001949.1:1882500-1977500 GCA_036346205.1 Vesta saturnalis | reverse complement strand
AGTAAAGAAAGCATTAGAATAACGTATACCGCAAAACAGAACTCCATTGCAAAGCAGAACACCAAAGAAAGATAAAAATAAAGAATATTATTACCGTTATAATTAATGCGAATAAAATAAATGATGCTAATTTTGGTGTGAATATAACGGTAAGGAGATTTTGTCTTTACTAAGCGCTTTTTTCCGTAGCACTCATTGCAGGAACAATGGTAACGACAGACTTTACGATGCTGTGATTGGTTTGTGCGGCATATTTTAATGAACAAGTAAAATTCGTATTATTAAAACATAGACTAATGTGAATTACTAAACTACTGCAACTACTATGTGAAACAAAATATTTGGTTGATCTAGAAAATGAGGTAACAAGGCGTATAAAAAATTAAAAGCTTATTATGGGTCATATTATTTTTATACTATTATAGACTAAGTGATCGATAAACAATTAGCCATACTTTAAAATATGATTTCTTTTGTTGATATCATGTCCTTTACACAACCTCAGCTTTACGACAATATACAGCAATTTTGAGATGCGTGAATTTCTTCATTCTGAAAATATGGTGTACTGTATTTTGAGTTTTAAAATACTGTTAATACTCTGATGAGTTGATACAATTCTGTAAGCACCGTAATGTAAGTGTGATGGTTCTAATGGCGTAGGTACATACTATTAATTTGCTCCATCATGGGACAAATGAAACTGGTACCGTCCACTGCTTTAAAATGAACACAAAAGGTATATTGGTTCTGACAATGGTGAATCTTTCTGTAACATGAAGCATTACTGGGTTAAACAGTTGATAAAACAAAACGTAATAAATATGATTTCGGTAGCAATACGGATAATAATAGAGCATCACGGATTCTCACCCGAAGAGAGAAATCACTTTTTGAGCAAGCTCTATATACTTCTGCAGCTCAATCGTTCACTAGTACTAATTTTAAAAAGAAAAAAAATGATCATTTCTGAATATTTTGGAATGACTTTCATTTGTTTTTCCACGCTACCGTAGTTAACCATTCCACTAGTGGTTGTTACTTTCTTTTGCTGCTGCCTTGTCGCTACTTGGTGTGATGGAAATGTTTGATATTCTACGATTCCTTGAATTTATCCACTTAGATCGGAGGTTCTTACAAATATTGTTGCGGTGATCGCTGGGGTATTTATCATATTAATGTTAGAGGGATCAGAGTGTAGGGTATCTTTACGTGTAATAATAAAATTACGGATTCCCCTTAAAACTAATTTAATCAAGTGTTATTTTTCACTGGGTTTATAATAAATATGAGACTACGGCAGGTCGTAATTTGGATCCTGTCGATTGAATTTTAGCAATTTGCGTGCTAAAGCAATTCAATTTTGCTTTTAGTGCAGAACCACATCAGGAGAAACTAGCCTGGAAAGCTACCGTCATTGCTTCTTTCGTCAAGATGATAAGTGAGTTGGTCCAATCGGGTGTTTTTTACTACGTTTTTCTTGTTTACGTTCTTAGGCACATCCATCATTTAAATAAAGACTTCGCTAAGTCAAGATCAATAAATCTCTCGAAGTCTATTATACAGTTGGGATCTAAACTAGATTTTTTTCTGAAAACAGTATTTATAAAAAACTGGTTAGGTATACGTAACATATTATAGGTGTATCGGTTTGTCCGCCTGCCGGCACGTCCGTATACGTGATTATAGTAAAACAGCGGAGCATTTTAACAGTCTATCAAGGATATGCACCTCCTGTTTAGAGTTTGATCGGATGGCACCTGCTAAATCAAAGATTAAGGGCAACAAAATTTCAATTGGCACTTTAGGATAATATGACTATATTAAAAAGTAGTTTTTCGTGAAAGTTCCAAATGTGTATTTCGCGGACCCTCTACTTCTGACCAATTCGTCACAAATCAAGGTCAAAGTAACAGTAATCAAGCTCCATATCCAGCAAATGGTGTAACGATTTTCCATAATTATCAAGATAATGTTTTCTTGTAACGCAACCCTCTTCTTTTGTAGATCTAACAATAAATAATATTAAATGTTAGTATCGTTTTTTTAGATTACCAGCGATTTAAAAATAAGCTTATTAAAGTTTTAAATGAAAAATTTGAAAATAAACTTTATTTCAGCTAGTAACACGTAAAATCCATTATTATCGTTAAAAACGCATACCTTATCAAACCCCATAATGTTAAAAGCTAGTTAAGTGAAACCTGCTTTACTATTTCCTTGCTGAAATGTTCTGATACTAAACTCTATAAAACCATGAGGTAAGTATTAGTTAATTACGATATCTACAGTATGTAGACGTCATCACATTTTATACAGCTTTACATTTCAAACTCACGAATTCTATTCATTTCAATAATTATGTCATTCAACATTAGAGTACTGGTTTTTGATAAACAATCATTTATGACGTAACTGCTAACTCTCGTGGTTCCCGATTATACATTTAATTTTATTATAATGCTCTATTAATGTTCTTTTAATTTATTTGTTCAAATATTTTGAGTTTACAAATTTTGAATTCACGATAAGTGCCTTTCAGAAATACCTTTTGCTATTACTCTTTTAAGACCGCTTTTAATTTGCATTTATTAGTGATTGTTCCTCTAATTCACTTTAGAAAAATATAATCAATCAACTATAAATGACATATTACATTTCAAAAAACAAGTTCAACAGAATTCATCCAACTTATATGAGTACAATGTTATGAAGGACATTATGTAGGTGTAATTTAAAAGATTAGGGAAAGGCAATTAAAAACTTAGACATTCCATGACTAAAGATCTATAGTATATTTATTTATGTAATTCTTTATTCACAATTAAAGATCAATTTGGTTGTTCACTATGGTATTCCATATATTTATATTACAAGGACAAGCGAAGGAAACTATATAGTTCCAGATATGGTAACATATTTAGGAGAACAAAGAAGAAGTGGCTAGAAAGAATAACCAGCAAGACAAGGAACGTCAGGGAAATACCTAAAGGTTGAAAAAATAGCATAATAATATCATAATCAATTAGTTTGTTACAGACCTATGCGCTTGTTATCTGTAATTTTTAAGGTAATAAATTGCACATAAATTAGAGGAGGAATAAACAGCATTCAAAAGAGATAAACAAACAACTGACAGTATATTTACAATAAGGAATATAGTCAACAACACAATGTGGTGTGGGGAAGAACTATGCATTACGTTTACTGATCTGGAAGCTACATGTGGCACTGTTGATAGAGAAATAAGTAAGTGTAGGGAATAATAAAACATCTAACACTACTAATAAAATCATATAAATCAGAGCCATATGCATAATAAATAAAAAATAACAACAGGAGTATATATAAATCTTTCACCAATTAAAATACAAAGACTAACATGTACAACATCCTTAATAAAATAAATAAGATAAAGATATAAATTAATACCAGTAAGATCAAAATATTGATACTGATAGTAAAATAGAAGCAAACCTAAAATAAACTACAGTGGGAAGAATTGAAAGGTGTGATAACATAATGAATATCTTGAAACTATAATAACAAACGAACGAAAGACAGGTATAGAAAAAGCAACAGAAACGGAAAGGAAATGTGTAAGTACTGAATAAAACACCACTGGGAACGGAAAAAATTGATAAAACAATAAAATTACGAGAACATCACGTCGTCACAATATCATTACTAATCTACGTCAGTGAAACGTAACATGGACATAATATAAATGCTGCGAAGATGAAATACATTATAAGACAAGAAATTGACAAAATAAGAAGCAATAATGAGGGCGGAAATAAGACAGGAACCAAGACAAAGTGTGATAGAAAATAAACAACTAGGATAGCACCGACTCATAAGTTGAATGGAAGAAGAAAGACTAACTAAGAAATTATGAAAAGAACCGTAAAGAGAAGAAACAGAAGGCGAAAGACATGAAGCCAGATAGGAAAAAAAGAGAAAAAGCAATGACCGAAATGAGACACTGACGCAAGACCGGGAGGAATGGAGAAAACGAATCAAAAGTAAAAATTCAAGTATTTTGACACTCGAAATTTCGTGGATGTTTTTATTCAATTAAGTGTTTTGTGCAATGGGACTTGTTCAAATTATTGTTCTGAACTATGTTTTTTGGGTCGAATGTCAAAAGATTTTCGTTGTTTGTCCTATATATTGTTTTTAGCATTGAGAAGTATTCGGAATGCATTATTATTTTTGCATAAATTTCTGAAATATATTTTGATGGTTTACCATAATATATGGTATGAATTTTATTTTATTTTTATTTGCATTTAATTGATAAACATTCTGAATAGTTACTTTCTATTGTTCTATTAAACTGTCATTAATTTTCTTATATTATAACATCAAATTGTAAAAGGATCCAATTTCATTGTTATAGTATTTAATTATCCTCAGATAATGGTAAATTCAAACCTCTCTGAACAAGATACGCATAAGCTGTTTATGTTTTTTTAATATGGCACGACTCATTGGGTATAGTTGCTTGCATATATTAACTGGACTGGTTAAATGCAGAAGTTAATATAACTATCTTGCTACGTCTCAAAAATAATTTAATTTTAAGGGGTAAATTCTTAATGCTATTGAAAAGAATTGGTGTGATCTGAAGATCCATCAAAATGTGTAATTACAGCGCCAATATACCCAATCCACAGTTTTTTAGACTATTTTATCTAGATGACAAATATAATACTCATTTGTAAAGTGAAAACTTCATTAGATACACTTCGCACTATTCTAGTGTACATTCAAGTATTTCGCTGTAAATGGATTATATATCAATACTTTTTTCTATAGCCAAACATAATTAAATGCGTAATTAAATATGTTAAGTTACCACAGCACTATAGTAATTTAACATTTAAAATTAAAAATCGTATTAAACATACCACATTATGCTTTCGCTGTAAAATAATTACAATTAACAAAAAAACTATTTGTTTGTTAGATTTGACTAGATCTTTAATTGGTATGTCAAGATTTTATGTGTGAATGCTTTTATCAACTTCAAATTCAAGTTTTGCGCAATTTTACACTTACATCATAATTTATGAAAATTTAAACTTTCACCATGATTACACATAATTATAATACTTAATTTTTGGGTTTTTAAATTGTGTATTTTTATATTTATATTTTACATAAATCTATACGTTTCGATAACAATTACAGTTATCAACCTCAGTAGTGCTAATATCTGCAAGATAAGATTACTGTAATTGAAAATTTATAAGATATAAATATAAAAATACACCATTTCAAAAACCCAAAAGCTAAGTATTTTAATTATGTATAGCAATGGTGAAAGTTTACATTTTCAAAATTCGTTAATTTTTGCAGATAATTTATGAACAGCAATATAAATCTATTATTTTCAATTTTAATTAAAGTTATCACTTCTGTCGGCCAGTCCACTAACTGCTGATTTGAAAATAAGTTTGTCTCTAGGGCAAAATAACCTAATCTGTATCATTTAGCTTTCGTTTTAGAATTTCTTATAGGGCATTGGATTATTTGGGCAATCTCTGACCTACAGATAGTAGACACCAAAATATGAAGATTTAAGTCCAACATGTCTTATAAAAATGTTGCTGGTTTAGGAGATACGGGGTGTTCAAAGGGAAAATTTTATTTTAAAATTTCTCAATAACTTTGCTCAGAGAGGGCGGTAGTGGCATTCTGTTACTTCAGTAAATTAGATCATTCTCCATTGAGCAATGGTTAAAATAAGTTAAAAATTTGCAAGCACGTTCAATTTTACATAAAAAAGGTACTCTTGTTCAATTTATCTAACTCTATCGGTTTTTGAGATATTCGCTTTTAAAAAGATCTGTGTTTTACTTATAAAATTTTTAATTAATCCAATATGCAAAGTTGCCTCAGCTACTAATGTTGCGTTACTTATTTTATTCAATAGGCTTGTGTCAACATTTGTCGAATTTATGTATCAATAAGTTTTAAGTCAATTTTAAGTTCGATAACAAAAGTATTTAGTAATATTATTACCTTTTTCTGATTTAAATTTAGTAATTAGGTATTTGAGTGAAAATAGTGGCTACTACTCAAAGAATTCCACCGCATAACAATTTTTCTAACGGTGAAATGCGTGATATGATTTGTTGTTTTGCTCAAGTCAAAGTATAATGGATTAGCATCGGCCGAAGATACTTACAATTGTACCAACATCGAAGGAACCAAATCACAAACTGTTTAGAAATATTTACGAGCACCTTGGCGGGAAAGGGTCTTTTCGTCCTAAGAGTCACAATGGTGCGACAAAAATTATCAATGTCGATGAAGGAGAAGAGGTTTTAACTCGTGTTTTTGAAAAATCCAGATGTGAGTACTTGTCGGTTAAGTGCGGTAACAGGGATAATCCAATCGTCTATCTGTAGAATTTTAAAGAAAGAAAAACTCCATCCATATACTCCTGTCCAAAATTTGTTACCTTAAGATTTAGCAACACGCTTACGATTTGCCCAATTTTTATAAGATAAACTAAGAGGAAACCAAAACTTTCGTGATAATATTCTCTTCACTGATGACGCGTCATTCACTAGACGAGGAGTTTTTAATTAGGAAAACAATCATTTGCGGGATTCTGAGAATCCAAATGATAGATAGAGAAAGACATTTTCAGCATGTGTTTAAGGTGAACATTTGGTGTGGTGTGATATCTGGTTTTTTCATTGGTCTTGTTGAATTTCCGTCGAATCTAAATGGACCTATTTATTTCTCGAAGAACATTTAAATGAGCTACTAGAAGATGTTCCATTCACCGCGAGGCAAAACATGTGGTTTATGCAGGATGGGGCGCCACTCATTATTCTCTGCCTGCGCGGCAATATCTGGATCAACATTTTCCCTATCATTGGATTGGTAGCGGAAGTGAATTTTTTAGGCACCAAGGAGTCCAGATTTAAACCTGTTGGATTTTTCAGTATGATCACAAATGAAAGAAATAGTTTATAAAGAACAAAATAAATTCGATCGACGTGTTGCAGTAATAAATAGAAGAAGCCGCGAATGCAATTAGAGATTACAGGCACGTTTTGTTTAATATTCAAATGTCTTTAAGAAAGCGCATTGCAAAGTGTATTGAGGTAGGTGGTGGCATTTCGAACACTTACTTTGAAATTTTGTTTGTTGTTGTTAGTAATTGTCATTATTAATTACTGTCTATTTCTTAACGTCACTTCGCTCACTTTAATAATTTAAAATAATGTTATAAGTGTTATAAGGGCGAATAACTCAAAAACCGATAGAGTTAGACAAATTGAATAAGAGGACCTTTTTTATGTAAAATTGGACGGGTTTCCGATTTTTAAGCATTATTCAATGGACAAAGAAGATATGATCTAATTTAATGAAGTAACAGAGTGCCACTAGCGCCCTCTACGAGCAGTTACAAAATAAGTTACAAATTCGCATTTCTCGTCACAAAACTACCAAATTTTATTTTCTCGCTGTTAATACATACAGCTATTGAGAAACTTCAAAACAAAATTTTCCCTTGAAACTTTTATAAGGCATGTTGGGTATAATCTTCCTATTTTGGTGTTTCCTATCTGTAGTTCAGAGATTGCCCATTCTTAATGACTCACCCTGTATAAGCTTTTATTATCAAAAATGTATAAAAGAAGAGTAGTGTTAAACAACGCGATAGTTTATTTGGCAGTTCGTTTGAAATATAGTTACTGAAACAACCTCGGACAATAGTACAAAGTAACTCACATTTTGCTGAACGTGTCTTATTCTCGAACAGATAACACATTTTTATTGAACTAATTCTCTATAGATCAGATATGATGCTGTGGGTGTTCATACAATGTTGAACCACATGGGAAGTGTGACCAGTAGATTGATCCATGGTTTTCCTATTAATAATGAAAGCTCATCCCAATTATACCTTATCATTTGGAATGCCAAATTTTTTGTAATATCTGCGTGGGTATCTTATCTTTTTTCAAATATTGAAATGCGTTACTATCAATAATTCCAAATAAGAGGGCATACATTGTAGGGTTCTAGTTGCCTATGCTTTTACAGTAAACTGCTACAACTACTCTTCCAGACCCATGCCACGGTTCTGTTAAAGGTAATAACGTACACGAAATTTCTGTTGCTACACTTTGTTGCTCACTGAATTTTTGTCTTCATTAATTTTCAGACGTCACATAACATTGTGTAGAACATCCACTAGCGTATTTACTTCACAGCCTACACCCTTAAGTGTTAGTTTTATTTTTATTATTGATGGAATTCGATTTGAATCGCCATTGTGACGCCATACCAAATAAACCGTGACTCCTCTACGCATAGTTCGTGCTTTGCCCATACTGTTGCTCATGCAGCATATCTGTCAAGGATTGTGTGCACTTCCACCTGCCATCGCTTTAATTTTCTATAATAAATGATAAAGTGGAAGAACAAATTTGAATAGGTCCTACCCATAAATCGCCTTTCAAGTGCAGGTATTCGGATGAGTCTTTTCTTCATTGGTGGATCAATGTCTTCTTCTACTATGACGAATACATGTGCTCACAGAATAAAGTAGACGTATGAGTTTGAAAAATTATCCTTTACTGTTTTTTCTTTGTTTCACGGGCTACATGCCTCAAAAATACTGTTAATAGTTTCTGTTGAGATAAAAAAAGATATCCAATTCGTTTATGTTTAGATATTAGGGGTGCTACATGTTGATTTCTATTTATGTGATGCGTAATTGTCTTTTCTAGTGGCTTCTCCAAGTTTCCGAATGGTTTCGAGCACCAGTATTTCTTCCATTTCCAGTACAGATCCAACCCCGTTCAAACCTAGAATAACACTATCGACATTCTCAATGTCATTGTCACTTCAACGGAATCTTCAATACGAGGAAAACTCGGTGACTCATTATTGCAACTAAGACTGTTCGTGAGTATGTTCGCGTTGGACATTCGTTCGCATTATTATTATAAGATACTTGATCATCTAAATCACATAAAACGGTTGCATACGATCATTAATTTGTTGAACAATACCATCGCACACTGGGCTTGAATTATTCACCCTATACTCTTCATTGATTTTCACCTGGTTTCTCAAGGAAGGGGTGAGTCCTGTTAGAGCAGCAGTTTCAAACTTTATCGATCCATGGAACCCTTTAAGACGCAATTAAATTAAAAAAGAAGGTACGTTTCAATTGTTCAAGTACACTAGTCATGTATGCTGAATATGATTGCCGCTTTACTAGAAAAGGAGGTTTAGTCCACTCACGTTCATTGTTGTATGTTCACTGTTCACCTGTTAAATGTCATCGTTGAAGCAAAAATATTGATACTATTAAATACGTAAGTCCGATACGCAGAACCCTGGGGTTCCGCGGTATACAGTTTGAAAAACGCTCGAATAAAGGTACTATTTGCTATTGAAATACATCATGTACGATAGCCGTTCTTCCAGCAGGATTGTAGGTCTTGCTGGTAGGTAGGACGTTTCGACGTTCTACCATTAAGTCGCTTTTTATACTCAGTTTTTGTCATAGGGTAGAGTGTGATTGCTTTATTTACATATAAACAAGCAGCGGAAATTTTGGAAAAATTTTAAAACCCCCGACACAAAAAAACCTCTGAAAAGTAAAATATCCATACCTTTTTCCTTCTCACTCTATCAAAAGCTTTCATTTAATCCTATGAAAACTGATTTATATGGTATCAGAATTTTATCTGAAAGATATGATTATATTACTTTGAGATAAACACTTCTGATCCATATAAATCATATTATATATATATATATATATATATATATATATATATATATATATATATATATATATATATATATATATATATATATATATGTATGTATATATATAGGGTTGCTCATTAGTGAGTCAAGAGTCTAATATAGGTTTCATTAACTAAAAGTGGAAAAATTTATTTTACAAGAAATGGTTTTGCAACGAAAAACGTACATTTAAAAATAATTTGGCTTATACCAGGCGAATTCTTAAGAATTCTTTGAGAATAGTTTTTTTAAATAGAACACCCCATTTATTCTTCATCTTTCACAATCTGCTTTAAATCATCTTTTCCAAAATCTTTGAATTTTGGTTTTGGATGACGCATTGTTGAGTTATTGAAGAAAATGTAAAAAAATGAAACATTTGTTATTATTGAATTTTTGGAATGACTCAATAATTACGCTCCATTTTTGTCAATAATGTATACCTAGTCAATAATTTCAGATATTCTTACTTTTTCATTACAAACCGATAAATTATTTGTTTCCAATTCGATCTAACAGACCGGTCAGATTTTGATACGTCAAGCGTTTCGACAAACAGAATCAAAGGAATACAAAAGGTGTCAAATTATAATTTCATTTTGGTAATATTCACAACAAATCCTCAAAGTGACCCCCATTTTGATTAGAACACATTCGCAGCCTTGTCAGAAAGGACCTATTCACGTCTTGTAACATTTCGGTGGAAACTGTTTCAAAAACTTTGTCTTATATTGTCTGCTGTTGTTGGAGCCGTCAGGTACACAATATTTTTTATGTACCCCCGTAGGAAAAAATCCATTTTTGTCAAGTCTGGCCCAACTAATATTACCACCGCGGACGACCAATCTACCTTCGAATTCTTGATTCAAAAACCGTCGTACTTCTAGTGCAAAATGTGCTGAAGTACCGTCGTGCTAAATCCACATATTTTCCTTTAGAGCTGGAGGAACGTTCTGCAGAAGTTGAGGCAAGTAATATTGCAAGAAATACAAATATTGTGCACCATTTAGATGCCCATGAAAGAAATGTGGTCCAATTATAAAGTTGCCCATGATAGCACTCCAAATATTTACAGTCTATTGGCTCTACTATCAACTGCCCTCACAATTCTTGGGTTTTCTGTTGCATAATGATAAAGATTACGACGGTTCGGGCTACCACTTTGAGTAAAGGTCCATTCGTAAATCGTTTGTAAATGATACTTTCAGGAAGAAGTTAGGTGATAACCTTTCCATTTCCAGCCCCCACTCGCAAAATGTTTTTCTAGTATCTAAATTAGGCCCCAACAGTTCTTGATGAAAGAATCTACTTTGGTTGTGATATTTATTATTTTTTTAAATCTTGCTAATAGTAGATCGTGGTACATTACTTTCTCTTGATATTTTAGTCGAACTAGGCACCGGAACCGCAATTACTAATAACAAAATATTTAATTCATCTGCGCCACTTGTCCTCTTTCTCCTTTTACATTTTTCATAACTCACATTTCCTGTTCTAATGAACCTTTCTTTAAGTCGTTCCAAACTTCTAACTGAAGGTTGTCGTCTATCAGGATATCTTTGCGCATATATTCGCTAAGTTAACAAACAATTTTGTTGAGCATATCCCATTCTGAAAATCATGTCAACGAGCTCGTTTCTTTCAAGCTGCATATCAACGCACTAAAACCCGTATTTATAATATATGAGATACAACAAACGAACCAAAAAAAAATACAACGGTAATATTGAAGGCAAAAATATTAGAAATCGCTAATCAGCACCTAATTCGTAACAATCATTAGGATGTTAATGTTTGACACTTTTTGTACGTATGTGTTTTTGTTTACCAAAGCTTTTAACGTATCTGGTCGGTAAACTTGATCGAATCGAAAACAAATAATTTATCGGTTTATAATAAAAAAAGTGAGAATGTCTCTGAAATAGTTGACTTTAGGTATAATACATTATGGACAAAAATGGAGTGTAATTATCGAGTCATTCCAAAAATTCAATAATATACAGGATGTTTCATTTGAAAAAAATTAGTAAATTCCCATTGAATATCTCCACATTAATTGGACCGTAAAACACCCTGTATAATAAAATTAAAGTTTGATTATTTTGTAGGTTCAATAGATCCCTTAGCCGCATATTTAGCTGTCTAAACTAGTCGTAATACTGTCGCGTGGACTTAGTATGGTGAACCTTGTCGCGACCTTTTCTTTACATTTTCATTCATAACTCATCCGTCATCCAAAATCAAAAATTCAAAGATTATCTAAAAGAAAATTCAAAGCAGTTTGTGAAATACGAAAAATGTATAAGGCATTCTTTTAAAAAACTATATTCTCGAAGGTGACCCGCTTCATAAGTTCAATCTGCATAAGTCAAATTATTTTCAAAACGTGCTTTTATCCTTTTATCGGTACAAAATCAGTTTTCGTAAAATAAATTTCTTCATTTTTAGTTAATAAAACCTATACTGTACTTTGATCAGCAACCCTGTATATATATATATATATATATATATATATATATATATATATATATATATATATATATATATATATATATGATATAATTAGAATTAACATTTGAAACTTTCGTAATGTCGATTGAGATGCATTTTACAATATCCAAGTATCTCACCAGAATAAAATATTTGTTGGAAAAAATACTTTTTATGATTCCAAAACAAATTTCATAACTTTTCAGAACGAAATGTATAATTTTATAAAGGCACATGAGTTCTGTTGTAATAGTAGCTAGCATACGTGCACGGTAATTATGCAGGGTCATCCCAAGTAAAATACCTTCGATTGAATTGGAACCTTCATATTAATTATAGCAGTATTAAATTACCTAAGATGATTTACATCTTTCTATTGCTAAGGAATTGTTTGAGTTGGCATTTGTTAAAGATTGCATTACTCGTTTGTATAGTGTGTACTTAATTACGAACTAATAGCATAGACAGGTACTTCACGTACTCAAACGAATCTGTTGTACAAAAGAAAATAATCAAAATTCTCACAGTGCAACTTTTTTGTAGATATAAATTATTTTCATAAAATATTTTTATGTTCTGGCTACATATAGACATTCATAAAAATAAAAATAAGACAAAAATGATCATAAACGCTTTTCCGAAAATGCTTCCTAACCGAGATACAGGTTGATTAAAAAATACTTTTTTAAGGTTTTTTTAAGATTCCTCAAAAACTACAAAAGATATTACACTGAGATTTGGTACACCTAAATGTCTATTTAAATACAATTAATCGGGTGAGTTTGAGTCAACTGACTCCATCCAGTGGCGTAATATTTTAAGTTAATCAGTTTAAGTAAAAAAAAACGCACGCCCCTGGTTTTTTTGAAAAAATATTTTTTTGATAGATTCAACATTTAATTCTGCAAATAAAATCATACTTAGTATTTTTTCGATTCGGCACCCCGTTTTTGAAATATTTTGCATTAACATAAACGATAAAAATCAAAATTTGTTTTATTTTACAAAAAAATAACGCAGTTAACTATTAGGCACTTACTAAAGAGATATTGAAGGAATCAAAAACGAAATAATAATTATTTTTATACATATTGTTCAAAATGTCCTCCTTCCTTTTGAATGCAAGCTTGTATTTTCTTAGCAAATGAAACCAATCACGCAGAAAAATTTGTGGCATAACTCTAATCTCATCGCATGCCATCTGTATGCGATTCCAAAGTTGCTCTCGATTATCAATTTGAACAGAATAGACATGAGTTTTTAGATACCCCCACACAAAAAAATCCAATGGGTTTAAATCTGGCGATCGTGCCGGCCACGGTACTTCACTTCCTCGTCTAATCCAGCGTCCTGGGGCATCTAAAATTCCCTGACGTTTCATGTAGGATGTGGTGGTGCACCATCATGCATGAAATACATGTTCATTCTAACTTCTAAGGGTACGTCGTCAAACAATTCTGGCAAATCTTCTCTCAAAAAATTTAAATAGAATTCGCCAGTAAGTCTTTGAGAAAAACGGATAGGTCCGATTAGGTGATCGTCTAGTACACCTATCCAAATATTTTCAATAAATCTATGTTGGTGAGCTGTAACTACAGTTAGATGCTGATTTTCATCTAACCATTTGTGAGAATTATGCAAGTTTATTATTCCATTTCGGGAAAAAATACACTCATCAGTGGTCAATAAGTTTCTAACAAATTGTACATCTTTAGCATTTTTATTTAAAAACCATTCGCAAAAATTCATTCGACGAGGATGGTCAGCAGGCAATAATGCATGCACTTTTTCTAGGTGACAGGGATGTAAATTTTGTTCTCGTAAAACTTTCCAAGGCTTACTATGTGACACACCAAATTCTAAACCTAACTTATGCGTACTTATTGATGAATTTTCATAAACTCTATCTAAAATTTGTTCCTCAATTTTAACTGGTACACGAGCATTTCGTCCGGAATTTTTCTTTCCTTTTAAACTTTCATACTCTAACAAGATACGATGAACGGTTCTAAACATAGTATGATGTGGATGTCTTCTATTTTGAAATCTTTTTTAATAAAGTCGAGCAGCTGTACGAGCATTGCAATTAGTATTACTACTAAACAAGCAGGGACGTGCGTTTTTTTTACTTAAAATAATTAACTTAACATATTCTACGCCACTGGATGGAGCCAGTTCACTCAAACTCACCTGATTAATTGTACTTAATTAGGCATTTAAGTGTACCAAATCTCAGTGTAATATCTCTTGTAGTTTTTGAGGAATCTTAAAAAAATCTTAAAAAAATAATTTTTTAATCAACCTGTATATCGGTTAGGAAGCATTTTCGGAAAAGCATTTATGATAATTTTTGTCTTATTTTAAATCATAGAATCTCTAGTTTTCGTTTGTCGGTGATTTTAAAATACACCCTATATATATATATATATATATATATATATATATATATATATATATATATATATATATATATATATATGTTTCTATTTAGATTTCCACAAGTATTCATGTTTAAATAAGACAATTTTTCTTTAAAACTTGTGTAAATAAACGTAAAATTAATTCAACGTTTCGGGAACGTCCTTTGTTCCCTTTGTCAAGAATTTATTTGACAATTACAGAAATTGAAATAAGGTAACTATTTTTAACAAGTACAAAATATGAAACAAGGTAACTAATTTAATTTTAATCTGGACGAGTGTGTTTGACTTCGGGTAGTTGGTCTAGTATGATGTAGAAGGTGCAGAAGTGGGGACGCCAGGAATAGTTGCAGCATAAGTGTTTGAAATTTCTGGAAGATTTGGCGTTGGTTGAAATGTAGAATCAACTTGTTTAATGATATTCTTCCAAATTTGTGGCATTCTATAAGTGTCATCTCGTTTATTGAGGGCGTTTGGTCTTCTTTCAATTTCAACTGCTTCTCTAATAATTCTTGCTTGTAAGGTATATAGAGGTGCAATTAAACGGATATTGTTGGTATTAATTTGGTGTCCTGTATCTAAATGATGTGTAGCTAAAGACGATGAAGGATTGTGCTGTTTAATTGCTAGTTGTTGTTCATCGGCTCTCGCAGATAATATTCTGTTAGTTTGTCCTATATAGTTCTTCGACAGTTGTTGCACGGTATCTCATACACTCCTTGGCTTTCATTAGGAATTTTGTCTTTGGGGTTTCTTAAAAGTTGGGACAAAGTTGAATGTGGTTTGAATACCGGTCTGAAGCCGTTTTTGGGAAATTTCTTTGCTATTCTGTCTGTAATTCCCTTTATATAACGTAGAATAACAGGAATCTTTCGTTCATTGTTTGACAAGTTATTATTTCTTGGTCTTCTTATTTCGTTGGTAATTTTCAATATTTCTTGATCTTTGTATCCATTTTGAACTAGTATTTTATTAATAGTCTTCATCTCTTCCGTTCTAGAATTTTGGTCAGATAAGTGGTAAGAGCGGTATATCAAGGATTTCATAACGCTACGTAATTGACCAGGATCGTGATGCGAGAGAAGAGTTCAAGAATCCCCAAAATATACGGACTCCCAAAAATACATAAGGAAAACTGGCCATTACGCCCTATCGTCAGTGCATTCAATTCTCCGACTCATGACCTTGCTCGTTATCTAGCCAAAGTTATTCAACCGATTTGTGAAAATGCTGTACATCAAAAACTCTTATGATTTTCTACACAAACTCAAAATTGTACCCTTGGCTCCAAATGACATTTTAGTTAGCTTCGACATAACGTCACTTTTCACCAAAATACCTATTGAGACACGATGAAAATTCTAGAAGAAAACACTCAATAAACCAAGACATACTCAAATTGATAAACCACTGCATGCACTCAACCTATTTTACATACAAAGGACAATTCTACAAGCAAATTCAAGGAACACCTATGGGCTCGCCACTCTCCAGCTTTTGCGAATGTATATATGGAACATTTTGAAACCATTGCTTTAAATTCTGCAGATTTAAAACCTAAATGTTGGTTTCGTTATGTTGACGACACATTTGTAGTTTGGCCCCATGGAAAAGGAAACTTGAACCATTTTCTAGGACATATTAACAACATTCACGACAACATCAAATTACTATGGAAGTTGAAGAAAATAATTCACTCCTTTTTGGACACCCTAATAACAAGACTTCCTAATGGTAAATTTACACACAAAGTTTATCGAAAACCAACACATACGAATAGATACTTGAACTCTCTCTGCATCACCATCCTGGTCAATTACGTAGCGTTATGAAATCCTTGATATACCGCTCTTACCACTTATCTGACCAAAATTCTAGAACGGAAGAGATGAAGACTATTAATAAAATACTAGTTCAAAATGGATACAAAGATCAAGAAATATTGAAAATTACCAACGAAATAAGAAGACCAAGAAATAATAACTTGTCAAACAATGAACGAAAGATTCCTGTTATTCTACCTTATATAAAGGAATTACAGACAGAATAGCAAAGAAATTTCCCAAAACGACTTCAGACCGGTATTCAAACCACATTCAACTTTGTCCCAACTTTTAAGAAACCCCAAAGACAAAATTCCTATTGAAAGCCAAGGAGTGTATGAGATACCGTGCAACAACTGTCGAAGAACTTATATCGGACAAACTAACAGAATATTATTTGCGAGAGCCGATGAACACCAACTAGCAATTAAACAGCACAATCCTTCATCGTCTTTAGCTACACATCATTTAAATACAGGACACCAAATTAATACCAACAATATCCGTTTAATTGCACCTCTATATACCTTACAAGCAAGAATTATTAGAGAAGCAGTTGAAATTGAAAGAAGACCAAACGCCCTCAATAAACGAGATGACACTTCTAGAATGCCACAAATTTGGAAGAATATCATTAAACAAGTTGATTCTACATTTCAATCAACCCAAATCTTCCAGAAATTTCAAACACTTATGCTGCAACTATTCCTGGCGTCCCCACTTCTGCACCTTCTACATCACATACTAGACCAACTACCCGAAGTCAAACACACTCGTCCAGATTAAAATTAAATTAGTTACCTTGTTTCATATTTTGTACTTGTTAAAAATAGTTACCTTATTTCAATTTCTGTAATTGTCAAATAAATTCTTGACAAAGGGAACAAAGGACGTTCCCGAAACGTTGAATTAATTTTACGTTTAATTACACAAGTTTTAAAGAAAAATTGTCTTATTTAAATATATATATATATATATATATATATATATATATATATATATATAGTTCGAGTCTTAAACATAATTCATTCTCAGGGACGATCTAATTCCTAACACACTAGTTTATAAACAAGAGATCTTAAAACGACCATAATAATGGTGTTAAGATCTCTTGTTTATAAACTACTGTGTTAGTAATTAGATCGTCCCTGAGGATGAATCATATTTAAGATTCGAAACTTATATGTGTATATATATATATATATATATATATATATATATATATATATATATAGTACATGTTCTAAAAGTCCATCAGGAAACTCCGGGAGAAGATTCTACGAGCTAAAATAATAGCAGTTTGCAGGGAATTTTTTTTTAGGATTGTCATTTGTTTGCAAGTTACGGCTTGTCAAAGACCAATTTTTTTAAATTATTTATTAACGATTCTGGTTTTACAAAGAGATAGCGTTAGATAGTGGAATTACACGAACAAAGTATGACAGATTCTCCTATTTTATAACAATAATAATACATTTGATTTGTCCAACAGAAACAAGTACCAATTACAGGACAAACTGAAAAAAAAAACAACTAAACACCAATACAAGAGAAAATACTACACACATAACATAAGGATTATAAGTTACTTTTCTGACTAAACGGTTGCATTTATCGGCTTGAATAAAGATCACATAATTTTTTCTAATATTGTTTCTCTTTATAATAATGTTCATATTTTTGCGATGTTTGGCAAGAGAAAAAAGTTATCAATAAAACAAATTTTGAGTTTTAGGTAAAGTGCCCTCTAGCGGCGCATAATGATACTTTTTTATTACTGCTGCAATAGAACTTGATCTAATTAGTAAGTATGTCAAATGAGAGACTAATTGAGCTTGAACTGCATAAGTTATTTAAAAAGAAAATTTAAAAAAATTGGTCTTTGACAAGCCGTAACTTGCAAACAAATGACAATCCGAAAAAAAATTTCCTTACAAACTGCTATTATTTTAGCTCGTAGATCTCCTCCCGGAGTTTGCTGATGGACTTTTAGAACACCCTGTATATATATATATATATATATATATATATATATATATATATATATATATATATTAACATGTAGTGTTTTCAGTGTTACTTGCTACCATTCGAGTTGTGCTGAAACATTTAAAGTAATTACTGCACAAAATACAATAATATGTAAAACGTGTCAAGTTGATTCTAATATGGATGAATTTTCGACTAGAAATCTACTAAACGCTATTATTGTGGAAAAAGACATGGCTATAAAAGGCCTGCAAGAAAAAATAGCCTTATTAGAGGATAAAATTGCTTTAATAAGTAAATTAAATAATTTAAAACCAAAAAACGTCGAAAACAAAGAATTTAAATCTGCAAGTACGTTAAAAAGCATTAACAGAAATAAATCCCAAGGTAATGAGATTATCACTTCTGCATTCGTTGCGACAGAGAATGTAAATATTTTCGAGGAAATTGACAATGAAAAGAAGTTTCCAAAATTAAATAGATACAATAATGGAAGTACTCCATCAATAAATTCCAACAATAAAATAATAACAAGGTCTGCAGCTATTGCTACCATTTCTGAAACAGAAAAAAATAAAGTTACAGAATCTGAATGGACAACTGTGACTAAAACCAAAATTAGAAGAAGCCTTCCGGAATTCAAGGCTCTTGCACCGGGAGCTCCTTGAAAGCTGCTCAAAAATTGTGCCATCTGTATGTACGAGGTGTTGGCATTAATTGCACCGAAGAAGCTTTAACCAGTTATTTAAAATCTAAAAATATTAAATCGTCAACATCTATTAAAATTAATTCGAAGCGTCCTGACGAATACGCATCTTTTAAAGTAACGTTATACTCCAGTGAAAAAGATTCTGCAATGGATCCTAACTTGTGGCCCATAGGAGTCATTGTTAATCGTTTTTTTTACGTTTCGTTCGAAATCAACGATAAATGCTTAACATTTAACAAATTTTCTATTCTTCGTTTAAACGTCCATTGTCTACGTAACAAAATTTATGAATTTGAAGTTTATTTGCATGCCTCAGAGTACAATGCGATTTCGTTAAGGAACATTGGATGCGGTACGAGTTTGGCTTGAAAATAGGTAATAATGAACTTGCATCATATTACTCTCGCACAACAATTGATCATGGAAGAGTCCTTCGTATGGTTATATCGTCACCAACTTTGAGGCAACAAGGTTTAATAATTGTCTTCCAGGGGCGGATAGGACCGGCGGGCTACCGGGAAAATCCCGGCGGGCCGCGGTTGGTAGATTCATATTAATTTAATATTGGAAGAAAACATAAATTTTACTAAAAAGATAATAAAAGCAATTCTTAGTAAGTATAAAGCTTATTGTGATTGGTACATTAAATCTTTACTTAAATGTATTTAGTTAATAATACCACAGACAACAGTTGTCTGTCATAATATAAGATCAGGTATACTATTTAGCTTTTACTGCTTTTAGAGAATAAGAGAACAATACCTACAAAGAGAATTTCTAAGAATGCATTATGGATACAGATACAAGGAAAATTAACTACTTGTTATTTCAAAAGGAATAAACGGATAAATTTTCTATACATATAGGTACCTAACCTAGTACTACATAAATTTTGGAATTGTTAAAAATTGTTAAATTGAGTAAAAAACGCCGAAAGCATAGTTTTAGCTACTATTTTGTCAAGCAACCACTTACTATCGGTATCGGTTTCAAAAGCAAGACACCTGAGTTTAGAATGTTATAATTTTTTATTTGGCGTTTGATTGTTTTGATATTTGGCATGAATGTACCTTGACACATCTACCAACGGTCATTAAAAATGAAAATTAAGTAATCCTCTTCGGCAGTTATTTATAAAGAAATCAAAAGAAGGACTTTTTGCACATACATATTTTATATACGGAGACTTTGAAGTAATGTAACTTCATTATTTTTAGCTCAAAATATATGAAATTTTAACCAATAATGCATCCATCCTATTCGAACGGGCTAGTAATAACAAATCTTCCGAAAGTTTTCAAATTTTGATAAGAATCAGAATGGACAGTGGCGTAGTCAGGATTTAGTATGGGAGGGCGGCCCAGATAACAAATGAGTTTTAAGATTTCTTTCTACCATAATTACGAATAAATAATAATGGAAAAATGATATATAATTTTGCATCCCTTGGACCTTGGTAAATAAGCATCTGGCACTAAAGTATTAACCACTTAAATGTAGAAACATGAACAAAGTTTATTGTACGTCACTTAAATACCCTAATAAATATATATTTTACGATTTCTGGGTAAATGTAGTAATTTGTTTTGGATTAAACGAAAACACAAATGTACATTTGCATTATTTAAAATTTCATTTTAAAGTAGAAGCGTTGTGTATCATAAATATATGTCCTAAATGCCGACACATTTTTGTTTATTGTGGTATGCCGGAAGTACATAAACCGGCAACCGTTGAAATCTGGGAAGACAATTGACCAATTACTAGAAAATCTCCATTTATGTGTAAATTTATTTTAAATGCTGTTTGAATTGTCAACAACTGTGTGATAATGTGGTTATTTAGGTAATTTAAATTTTTCAATTAAATTGAAAATATGAGGCGCAGCCGCTTATGCCGCCAGGCGCCATGGTTAACACGGCACTGATAATATTTATAATTCAATTTGCTTATTATCACAATTCACAATTGGTAATATTTTAAGTTTACAATATACGATGTTAAACATTCCATGCCTATCCTTCTTGGAAAGATTAAGTGGTAGAAAAATGTGTCACTGACACCGAAATTTGTACGAAGATAAGATAATAAAATAATTTACTGTACTTCTCTGAAAGAAAATGCGGAACCACCTGATCGTGACATTCGTGGCAAATACAGGATTAAAAATTATTGGGTACTTTTTACATTTAAGAATGCGTTTAGTTTATTTAAATTCAATAGGTAGCGAGTTCTAGTGTTTAGCTGTTTAGTATAGTGTCGGATTGTAAAAGTGAAAATCATAATCCACGAGTATATGCATTTTTTTATTTTTCAAATTTCAAATTGTGACTTGTGTACATAGTAACGGCAATTAATTTATTATACAAAAACATGGATATTAATAAACGTAAAGCGAAAGGTGGTGCCGAAAAGGCTAGAATAAAAAAACACAAACAAATGGAAATCGAAGCTATTAAGTGTATGAAATTATCTACCATGTTCAAATCTAAAACCTCCGATACATCGAAAGTGCAAGAAAAAACAACAGATATTTCTCCTGCTAATTGTGCTCAGAAAACATCTATTTTAATTCCATTGAAATAAAAGGAACAATTGAAGAAGACCATACAACAACCACTACGGAAACAGTTAAACAACCACTTGAATTTTCGTCTACAAGTCAGGTCAATCTCAACTTTTCGCCCCCAAATATCAACAACCAAACCGAATTTTTTAAGTATCATCCTCAACAACCAACTACTAGTATACCATTTACCGCCAGAAAAGCTTATTATAGACCGAATAATGTGCAACGTGTTTGGCTTACGTATTCTAAAAAATATGACGCATTATTCTGTAGTATTTGTTTGGCATATGGGAAAGCAGAAGGACGATAATTCATTCAGGAATGGTGCAAGAGATTGGAAACATATTTATGATAGAATTAAAGAACACGAAAGTAGCAAAACTCATCAAATATGTGTGGATGCTCATATAACGGCTATGGAAGGAAAAAGTATTGATAAGTTAGTTTTATTTGGCTACACAGAAAGTAGGAAGGAACAAATTGAGAAGCGAAGAAATGTACTGAAAAGAATTATCGATATAATAAAATTAATAGGAAAAAGGGGATTAAGCTACAGAGGAAAGAAAATGAAGCAGTGTATTCACTGAAAAATACAGAATTGGACCATGGTACATTTTTGGAAATGATCATATTGTTAGCCAAATATGATCCAATTCTAAATGTTCATCTAGATGAAGTAATAAAAAAAAGTTCAGCACTTCACGAGAAGGGTTCTAAACAAGGTGGTGGCTCCATAACGTTTTTGTCAAAAACAACTATTAATTATATTTTAATTTCTATAAGTAAATTAATTAAGAAGAAAATTTCTGCAGAAGTTAATAAAGCTACTATGTTTTCAATTCAAATTGATACGACCCAAGATATTTCTGTAGCAGATCAGTGCTCCATAATAATTAGATATGTGACAGATCAGGTGTACGAACGTCTTATTAGTGTTACAAAGTGTGTCAACAACAGGACAAGCTTTTTCAGCTATGGTGCGCGAAGTATTAGAAAATTTAGACATAGATATAAGAAAATGCGTTGGAAATTCAACAGATGGTGCGTCAAATATGCAGGGCGAATATAATGGATTTTCAAGAAAACTAGATGAATTATGTCCAGTTAATATACATTTGTGGTGTTATGCACATATTTTAAATTTAGTAATCACAGACACAACTAAATCTGTGATTGAATCTGTTAATTTATTTGGATTGTTGAATGAGTGCGCAGTGTTCTTAAGGGATTCTTATGTTAGAATGGATTGTTGGATTGAGTGTGTCCAAATAAAGGTTACATTCAATCGGTGAAACAAGATGGTGGTCAAAGGATGCTTTATTAAAAAAATATTCGGTAGTTATGCTAGTGATAACAATGGTTTGTTCATAGAGTTAGTTGTGACATTAAACAAGATAAGAAAACTTGAAAAGCAACACCCGAAACTAGATATAAAGCTACAGGTTTGATAGAGAAGTTATCAAAATAAGAAACTCTTTTGACAGCAAAAATTTTTTTACGAATTTTTGAAATTACTTCACCGTTATCCAAATATTTACAATGTTCTGGGTTAGATATATTACAAGCTTCTCGTATGGTAAACGATACATTGGATAGTCTAAGAGACATTCAAAGGATTTTCAAGAAATAAAAAATAAAACAGAAATGTTTGTAAAATTTATTAATAACCAACTTGAGAGTATTTCAGAAGATTTTGATATTCAGGTCGCGACTGATCTAGCTGAAGTACGGCTGAGAAAAAAGAAAAAACTGCATAGCTATGAAGGAGATGATGCAACTTTGGGTCATGGATGGAACAAATTTAAGATTGATGTATATTACAGGATAATAGATTGTGTCATTGAAAAGATTACATCTAGATTTGAAAAAAATATATCTGTTAGCGCAGATTTTTCTTGTCTAGATCCTAAAAACTTTGAGGAAATAACAAAAGTCGGTAATCTTCCAGAAAACTCGTTACTGGACTTATCAAAAAATTTAAAACATTTTAATCCTGAAATAACACAGTGTGCACTTCAAGATGAATTATTAGACTTTATAAGAAAGTGGGACAATCTAAAAAAATCTTTAAATGACGAATATGTTTTAGATTGTTCTAGTGGTTATGATGATGACAACGATGACGAGGAATTTGATAAAACACAAACATTACCATACTGTAGATGTAAAAATTGTATTAAGTGTTGTTATCATGTTCTTCTAAAATACAATATGTATTGTAATGCATATCCATTTGTATTTTTAACATATAAATTAATTTTATCAGTAACACAAGTATCTTGTGAACGGTCTTTTCTAAATTAAAATTTATTAAAACCATTTACGTAGTACATTGATTCAGGAACACCTAGAAACATTTATGCTAATGTCAACTGAAAAACAGTTATTGGCAAATTTAGACGACGACGAAATAATAGATACAGTCTCCATAAAAAGTAAAGTTCTCAAGAACTTGTTGTTACTGTAATTGACGTAATTGTAGTTCATTGTCATAAAAGTTTTTTTTATAATAATAAATTGCATGTTTGTTTTCAGCAGCTGTAAATATTTGTTTATAAATTACGCTACGGACGCATTTAATTAGAAAATACTAAAACACTTGAGGGCCGCTTTGTAATATATTTCCCGGGCCGCATCCATGCTACCTATCCGCCCCTGTTGTCTTCACAATTCATTTATTAATTTTGGTCATAATTTTTAATCGATTGTACATGATATTACTTTATCTGATCACTTAGGGCATTCTCTTACTGTCACATATAAGTACTGCCGGAATACTAATACAAAATAAAAATACTAATTCTAATAAAAATACACACAGACCTATCACTTTAAAAGGCTGCAATTCTTTTTTTAATTTATTACAATTAAACAATTGGAGTGTTCTATATAACAATAATTTAAATTTTATTGAAAAATTTGAATTGTTTATCAATAAATTTATAGATGCATTTTTGGTATCGTTTCCTGTAAAAAAAATGTTCTCGTGTTTGTGACAGAAAAATTAATTGGTTTTGCGACCATTTAAAAAGATTACGTAATTAAATGCATTACATTAATATTTTATACCGCGTTAATAAAACGAATGAAATGAAATACTTGCGAAATACTTTTCGTTTTAAGTACAGATACGCTATCAAACTAGCTTACGACAACATAATTTTAAATTCCAGCAACAAAATAAAAGCTGTGTGGAGAATTGTCAATAGTTTTAAGAATGTTTCTATCCCCGAACAGCCAATTGATGCGGATAAATTTAATCATTATTTTGTTCTTTCATAAAATAAGTCTCTAAAAGTTTCTGCTGAAAATTTTAATCTAAAAAATACTTTTGATATTGTAACTAAAATGAATCAAAACAATTAATTATTAGGCGAATTTTCTGTGGCTTTGTTCTTAGATTTTGCTCGATCTTTTGATAAACAAATTTATAATTTTGACACTCTTATTTGCAAATTAATTTACTCTTACTTAAAAAACAGACGCCAGGTCGTAACAGTAAATGATAAAACATCAAATTCTCGTTTATTGACAGTAGGAGTTCCCCAGGGATCAATAATGGCACCCCTACTCTTTTTCATGTTTATTAACGATTTACCACCTTATTTGTCTAACATTAATCAATGTCTTCTGTATGCAGATGACACCACATTAATTATTAATGATAGTGATCTTAATAAAGTTTTAGACAAGGCCCAAAATGATTTAAACTCGGCAGAACAGTGGTGCCAAAATAAACGTTTAATTTTAAATCAAAACAAAACCATTCAAATGATGGACACCTTGAAACCTCATTCATTTCTTAACCCCAACTTGGTACAATTGTTGGGAGTAAAAATAGATCCAAAACTAGGCTTTTAGAACATGGTGTCATTAGTCAAATTATTATGTTCTAATATATATATATATATATATATATATATATATATATATATATATATATATATATAATCTCATGCGTCGTGCCACGTGTCTAACCACCACACTGCACAAACGGGAGAAATGAGTGACTCGGCTAAAACTCAATTAAACGGTCCGAAAACCGCAGAGCACTCGGACTGTATGGGTGTTTTGGAGGTACCGATAAAGTAGTTTAAATTAGAATTTGGTTAGTTAGAGAAGAACCGAAATAGGCACCACAAGCTTTAAAGAAAGAAAATAAAATAGGTTCTTATTCCTTGGATAAGGGAGAGAGCCTGTAAAGCTTGAAACATGTAGTGATAGGAATAGTAATTAAGTGACAATACCCTCAACAAACGTAAATTAATTTTTTCTCTTAAGTTCCCAACTCAGGAGGCAATAAACTAAACGTTAATGTATAGCTATATAAATATATGAAATGATAAATAAAATAAGTTATACACAGTATATATGTTATCCCCAAAACATAAAAAATATAAGTTAAAATGATCTTGATGAGGGCAAGTACTGAGCTTGTACATACGCCCACAGTAATTTATTTATAATTTATAATTATAATACCAAAAACAATAATACACCTTCCGGCGGACGCAAGATCTTACGTACCTTAGCCTGAAAAGGCCAATTTAATAAACCTATTAAATCAGTTATTTACAAGAAAGATAAATTAATTAAATAATTCAGGTTGTCTTCGTTCAACAAAACTGAATACAAGCCTCTTTTTGATGACATTACCTAAATACAATTGGAAAAGCTTGTTCAGTCCACTTAATTCATCTCGAATAAAAAAGAATATTAGTAATTATGCAATTTAAGTTAGAAAAAGAAATTGGTACGAACACCCTTATCCATAAAACAATAGTGTATATTATATATTTGAGTTACCGAATAGCATTTAAACTAGCACAAAATCTCGCGCCAAACTTGACATGATTCAATATCACGATACACAAAAAGTTTCATCTCATATAAACATAAAACTTGCAGCAAAGCTACTGCGCACGACCACATAAACAATAATACAAAATTAATTATCCACAAAATGGAGGTTGTACATGAGCTCCCTAATGGGCGTGGCACATAAAACCAATTTTAACAAAAATTATTCAAAATGTTGATTGTTAAGTGTGTGTACAATATTGAAGAATGGTTTAATTAATATATAGCAGTTCTACATGAGAGAAATTATATTAAAACTAGCAGACGTCAGGTACCAAACTGACACAGAACTTATACTACAGGTAACGTGTTTAACAAATACTCGTTGACAGAATTAATATAAATGTATTTAATTCCGTTGTAGGCAATTTAGGTACGAGTTGTATTCGTGGGTAAAATATTTGTCAAATACTTCTTAACAGAAGTAAGGCAAATGTACTTAATTTCGTTGTAGGTGATCGTTATCTGCTGAAGGAAATTTATACATGCGATAAAATGGAAAGAGCTGACCTGTGTGCGAAGGATTATGCGTTATTCAAGGTAGCCAGGATTTCATCTGCTTCAATACAGATGTAATCCTCAACGATCACGTACACACAACTGACTGCAGCTTACCAGCAGCACAATCCAAGCAATAAGCCAAAGAGATATAGAACGGGTAATCTTGTTACATCAATAAAGACAAAACCAAATGTAAACATGAACTTTGATGTAATCGTAACGGTAAGGTTATATGGAAACTTAAGAGTTAAAACGAAGATAAAGGATTAGAACGGTGTTTATTCAGTGAGAAGGTGTTACCTCTAAGGTCGAATGCGAGCGTTAGTGTAAATGTCTTAACCAATTTGTTACATCTATTTCTTTGAAGTAGTATGAAATTCTTTTGTGTTTGAAACCTAAAAGAGAAGTTCTAATTACAACGAGGTTAACAAGATCTGATACGGTTTACCAAAAATGTGTGGATGGAGTGAAATATTTCTATTATAATTCGCCTTTAATAGCGATTATATCACTTCTATACAACAAAACGATACTATATTGTGAAAATTTTCCAAACAAAAGTGATGCTTAACATCTACGAAATAGAAACAGGAAAAATGTTCTAGAAATTTCCAACATCCTACAGCAATGGCGGTTTTGAAAAGAAAGCCAACGCCTCAAGAACCAATTTTACAACTTGAAAAATATTCTTATCAATGATTGTAACCACAACAGCATTTTATGTATTGTTAACAGAATAACCCGTTATTTATACAGTGTATTTATTAAGAAATAGCAAAATAACAGATCCCTTTTCAGAGTTAAGTATACCAATCACCAGAACTATGCACATCTCAGAGATGGCGCTATAGGTATTAATTGAAATCAATTTTTATTTAATAAGTGCTAAATGACTACAGAAAGCTTCCATACGTTAAACTAGCGGAAGTAAAAACGAGCAAACTTTGAAATACAAGGTGAGAGAGAAATGATTTTCATATAATGTAGAAACGTACACGTCATAAAAGAAAATCATATGTGAAGTAGAAATTAGCTACAGTATAGGAATAATTTTGTATAACATTTAATCCATCATACTCATTAGTAAATGCCGTAAATACAGAAATTTTAAATCAGTATGGTAAAGAAAATAGATACTAGTAACCTTTAAAGCACATTACTAAATGTTTAAATCACAGATACTTATTTAAGTTAGCTTTTAGAGACAGTAACCAGATAAAATGATACAATTGATCTTATATCGATTTTTGCACGTTACAGTCGTCTTGCAGATAATATTTGAGAAAACATGTTTAAAATGGCCTATTTTTCATTTATCCACTGTCATCTGTGTTACTGCAACATAGCTTGGGGTAACTGTTCTCAGTCGTTGCGTATTTTCGGTTTTCAACTTCGTGCTGTTCGAATACTAGGTAGTTTTGGGTACACTGAAGATTGCGAATCACTGTTTATTAAACTTCAAATCTTAACTCTTCCTAGTATTTTTATACTAAACTGCATACTGTATGCCAAATCATATTCTGATGTT
Organism: Vesta saturnalis; assembly: GCA_036346205.1. Taxonomy (NCBI): domain Eukaryota; kingdom Metazoa; phylum Arthropoda; class Insecta; order Coleoptera; family Lampyridae; genus Vesta; species Vesta saturnalis. The sequence goes on along the minus strand of JARFJB010001949.1, from coordinate 1,948,816 downwards.
TATTCAATTAGGTGCAGTCTTCACGGCTATGCGACGAGAAATTGTAGTGATATATGCAGAAACCTTTCCTCTGACTTATGATATGAGAAAATTTAAGGTAGCTGTTCATAGGCATCTATTGGCAATTCATTATCCCTCTATCCATCCTCCTAAGTGTTCCTGAGTGCTTTAGCACGATAGGCCAAATTTAGCCTGTTCAGGTCCACAAAAATAAAAAAATAAAAAAACTAACAAAAACACATAATTAATTTAATTTATCTGTAAAGTATTTTAATTTGTTACCAACAAAAATTAGAAACCTAGAATTTGGTTTGTTAAAACGCAAAATTAAGTCATTTTTATTAAATCAAGCTTTTTATAGTGTTCATGAATTTGAATCTTGTAATTTAAGACTTCTGTAAAGTGTTTGTTTTATAACACATACTGCAGCAATAAACGATATTATTATTATTATATAGGTAATTCAGCGAAAACCCCAATGCAATTTATTTAGCTAGTTCCAGCAAATTATTCATGTTACTATTTCGCATGGCAGAATGCTTCAAAAAGAAATAGAAACAATCTAGAATTCTAGAACGTCAGGACTATTTACATAAATTAACGGCGTGCATTGGAAACCTCGTTGGGAGAACTTTAATCACATAATCACTAAAAACCTAAAGATGTTTGCATAATAAGTATGTAAAGAAGAGATTCAACAAATTTTTGTCTTAAATCTCTTCTTGGCATTAACAGACATTATATGCAAGGTATCTTACATTACATTGAATCCAATCTCTTTTTGTTCATTGTCTTTATTTCATATAATAAATACACTGCTTTGTTGCTGCTATGGTCTATCTATTAGTTGTTTCTCTGTAAATATGTGACCTTATGTACTTTTTCCTTTTCTAAACCTGCTTTGACATTCCAGTGTGTTTTCCATTATTGGTGTTATCTTTCTACCTATTATTTGTTCATATGGTTATGCTTCTTTAGTTATTACAATCTTTTTCTTCTGTATTTTTTGAATACCGGTGTTATGTATTTTTCTGTCCAAACTCTTTGATACATTTTTAGTAGTAATTTTTCCAGTTATTTGCTCTCCATCTGGTGCTTTTCCCTTTTTAGTGATTTTATTGCCTACTGTAATTCATTCATTCCTTCTACTGCGCATTCATTTATGTTTTCTGATTGTTTGACTATACTTACACCAAATCGTTCTGGAAAACATTGCTCCCTATTTATTGTTACACTGTTCTGATCATTACAGATTTATAATCACATACTTCCCTTTTTGAAAGTTAACAACTTACAACTTGTGTTACCATACTATCGATCATCATTCTTTTGCTCTTTCAAATATTTTTTTTTAAATACTTATTTCGATATGTCTTATACGGTAAAGTAGAAGATGGAGAAAAAAAATTGAACGTTACACTGCAATTTTTGTCTGTAGTATCCTGAGTTTAGAGTACTACACACTGTAAATTTTATCGCTTAGAACTTCACAAATTCGTTACTTAAATTTAATTAATTACGGACATTCCGTGAAGATTTGGCGCTAATTTAATCGATAATTTTGTATACCTTGAAATTTAAAGATATTGTTTACAACACGAATCAGTTTTTGAAATAGAAGAATAGAAGTGGCGTGGAAAAAATTGCCTTTCGCCGGCCGTATTTATTTTAAAGTAATTTTCTTTTTGTGATTGTTTAGACAAAGGTCGGCAATAAAAATTCGTTTTTCATTGTTTGGTGTAACCAAAACATGAAAATGTTCAAACGGGCAGGATAATAGTTTAATAATCACATAAAGACATTAAACTGACAACAAGAAATGCATAGCATAAAATTTGTTTTAATTATTTCGTATGTTTCTTATGCACCACACAACGTAGACTAATTTTAATAATTAAACCGTTACGTAAGTAATAAAGCATATTAAATATGTATTCACTTCTACTGGTTTAAAGAAAACTTGTCAAATTATACTTTATTTACCTTGTATGGTCCCGTTAACCTTCTAAAATATATACAAGAACAAGGATATTTGCTGAATTACTTAGACCATGAGTATTGGTTTTTTATTTGACTACGTAGGTATCTTCTAACGTTAAAATACTGATGTTGCGAATGTGTTAAATAAAGATATATTTATCTTAGATTTTACAAAAAATTCGCGCATAAGTGAATATCGTCATATAGATATTTGTGTATTTTTCAAGGTTAAAAAACTTGCTTTACGGATTTCGTGATCATTGTGTAGAATTTTAATTACAAATGAAATTCTAAAATCTTCAATCTGAAGCATACTTGTACAATCCAATGTAAGCATAAAATTTTCATTTTGCGCAAACGCAGAATTGCGTAACTACGTACAAAATTCCTGTTTAATTTACGACGTACCGCAAGAAATTGATATATCCTACTTTTTGATAAAAACTTGCACTATGAGAGAACACTCAAACTGGAATTATATTTTTAGTAACGTTCAATTTTTTGCAAAGTACACTCGTCATGCAGTCGTTTTTATTTGCGTTATGTATGTATTCATACACATTATATGGTGGATGGATTTTTGTGTTTAAGAAGTGTTTAAGATACTGAATCTTCAACTCATTATCATTGTGTACCATAATTCCACTCTAGGAAAGTGACAGAAAGTATTTTTGTGCCATTTTACTATTACTGTCTTCCATCTAGCCTAATTCGACTGACGAAAACTGCATAATTAGTTTAGTTTTTTTTTCTTACATTCGTCTTAAATTCGTCATATCTTTAAAACTGGTTAGTATCGTAATTACTCAAAAAAGTTTATTTTCTGGTATTTCGTATACACGCTCAACGTTTGGAGGTTTTTAAGCGTGTGTAATACATTCTTCTTTATCTGTAATGGATCGTATGTAATCATTTTAAGAAATGTCGATCTAATCCTAAGTCCTCCTCGATTATCATTTTAACACCAACATTTTGGACGCTATGGGAACTACACGCTGAATAGAAAGTTGTATTGTACCTTAAAAACGTGAAAGTACGAACTACTTTCGCGTTTGTTAATATATAAAATGAGAGGCAAAAGACTTGATTCTTGATAAATATTGATTTATCCTATTACCAACTGTAGCTACGATATTCTAAAGTATGGTTGGGAAAAATAGTAGCTACAATAAATTAAATAGGTATAAGTTATAAAGGGTGTCCCATGACGAACTGAAACTATCGATTTACGAAACAGCAAAAGTTAAATGAAAACTTCTATTTTTTGATGGATGTTTGGATTCTGAAGAGAAAAATAAAAATAGTTCGTATGCCAGACGCCAAACTTCAACGGTCTTCAGCTACAATAAACGAATTTTTTTAGAAAACGATTAATTTTTTTGATGCGATTTTGATAATGCGTTGGACAAGCCAGAATGTAAGAGTTACTAAATAAATTGTGACCATTTTTTTATAGAACAGTCCCAAAAAAAGTTATTTTTTAATGGAAAGGCCTAATTCCTTCGTCATATTTGTACTCAGCGTATAAATATACTATACCTAAATGGTACCAGTATTTGCTTATGTTGGAACACAATCACGATTGTTACGGTTATTTGGCAAATGACGTCAATCAAATTATTTGCTATTACGGAGAATGTAACAAAGTAGTAACGAGAACTTCTTCTAGAAGTATTGAGGAACTAAAACAATTAGTTAACACCACAATGAACACAATTCAATACTTTAAGAGTTGGGGATCAGTCAAAGGAAAATTCGACATTCCTGTTTTGAAATGTTCTATATCTATCTATATTGGAAACATTTTTTCGAGCACCCTGTTTAAAAAAACGGCCAAAACTTATTTAGTATCGTTTACATTCCGGCTTCTCCTACGCACTAACCAAATTACAAAAAATAAAAATTAATTGTTTACTTTAAATGCCATGTATCATATCATTTTTTATGGAAAATTTTAAATGATTTGAAAGCCGTTGAAGTTAGGTATGTGAGATGTTATATGTCATATCTTAATTTTGCTCTCTAAAATCCAAATATTAATTAACAAATAAGGGATTCCACTTAAATTAGGCGAGTTAGGGTCGACTTCCGGTATAACCAGCAGTACCACCATTTTAAAAATGGATACCAAATTTTCATAATTTTAAATATATAGTTTTAATTCGCCGTGGGATACCGTGTATAAGGTGATTAATAACATGTTTAGAGAAAAGAGAAAATTTATTACAGGAAAGATTCAGAACGTACACCTATACGACTACCATATCGCATTTTATTCCTACTATTAATACTATGACATAAAAACTTGAAAGGAAGGCAACACTAGCGTTGTATTACATTATGAGCTAACAAAATATAAAAATAGTTTTAAAACTACAATCAATAGTACCAAAAAGTAACAGAAAACGTGGAGGTTAGGGCTAAGATAACCAGAGTTTACACTAAATAATTTGGAACAAGAACGTACGAGAACAAACCAAAATTGTATGCATCAAGTTGAAGGAAAGTTGTTTAATAAATGACAAAAGCTACAGTAAGATGATGTTTATGAATAACAAATAATAACCATATTGTGTGATGTGAATACATCTCGAACGTGGAATTCTCCTGTGAAAAGGTGAATCTCTCCTAACAGGTGTTTTTACACTAATATTTCTTAAATACCATCAACAATATTTCCTTCGTAAACAAGTGCCTTCTCACGCACAGGTTAATGCATCGATGGAGTATTATATTCTCTAAAGTGTTGTCTTCCACCCCATTTGCAAAAATGATACTTTATCTTCTCGAGATTTAAAATAGTAATTACGAAGATACCAAACTGAGTTACTTTGACTTCATTGTTTTTAATTAACCTTTGAATAAGTATATATTCAGACAATTTCTCTAAAAATAATTGGCTTCAATCTAAGTTCCACATTAAACCTGTTATAAAGAATCTTCAAATTTACTGGCTTCAACACAAGAACGATTTATACCATGATGAAGCACCAACCTGCGGTTTCGATCTGTCACCCATTCTCCACTTGATTATTTTAAATTTCGTAGGACAAAGGTATCCTACCACACACTTGGACAGTTGCTAGGGTGGAACCCATACCCGAAGGGGATCTAAAAGATACCTACACACCTGTACCACTACTTCCGATGTTAAAGAAGGAAAGTCCAAGTAGGTGAAGAATTATAGGTTATTGACTAACTGTGCCAGTCAGAATTACTAGAAAATTTGTTAAAATTAATGCCGACCACGTGTTACGGTTAAGATGTTCTGAAGACTTTATGTTTTATTAATATAATTTGTGGTTAACTTCACTTTAGCCTTTCTTGTCTTACTTCCTGTCTCTTGCCAATCACACAAATGGCAGTTTCACTTGGTTTTCTTTAATTTAAAAAATAACATTTTCATTTTTGCTGTATTTAATATTTGCTTCTTATAATAATCTTTTTCGTTGCAGCAGTATCAATATTGTTTGAAATTTATCTACTTAACCTCATTTTTCCTAATGAGGTTTTAACCACAAGTTTTGCAGTTTTTCTCAATAATTTGTAATGGTATGGTCCTCTTAATATAAATTTTACCTGTTAATTTAGTTCTAAATGTTTTTTTTTAATATTTTAAGTGTTCATTCTAGTAGGGGGTTCTTATTATTTTTTCTTACCACGTAGTCAACACGTTTTAATAATTTTTCAAACTTGCTTCTTGACGTTTTACTTTAATCAAATTTATTTATAGGGGTAATTATTTATAATCATCTGTTCTTTTTTCTATGCTAGCATTAAATTATTTTTAGATAATTATTGGAAATTACATTACGGCAACCTCTTCTAGGTTAGGTCGTATTTATTTTATTTTCGTTCACTTCGCTTTACTTCAAGCAACGCTTGCTTTTTTTATCCTTAACTTTCGCTTTACCCTCTTTTGGAGTGTAGTAATTTTAATTTTAAAGTTTTGTAAATAGTGTTTTAAATTATCAAATAAGTATTTATCCTTTCTACATTTGTTAGGTTCAATTTGTATTATAAAATTAGGTTTGGAGACAGTTATGTCGAAAGTAGTCACCATTTAACAGTCAAAACAACTTAATAGTAAAATAAATTTTGTGGAAAAGGGTTAAAGTATTTATTAACTCCTGATTTTACACAACCCGTCTCGAGCTTTCTTAACTGACTGGAAATTAATTTATAAAATATATCTTGATTCAGAAAAATGGCTCTTGTAAATACTTTTTTAGTTCGCACACATAATTAAATATCTTAACATGTATGCTTTTTCCCGTAGAACCCGCATGAACCATAACTCTACACAAATGACCCTTACAATTGATCTAAAACCTTTTAAAAATATAATAAAGCTGGTATACTTTAAAAATAAACGAATGTGGGTAAGTGATACTACTTAAAATTTAAATGATAACCTAATAGCGATAACCTTTCATATATGTATTTTTGAGTGTCGCTTATAAGCGTATTTTTCATAAATAAAAACTTCAATATTCAATTATAATTTAGCAGCATGTTATTGGATTTTCTTTTCATCTTTCATACATATAATTACACTATAGTAATTGTATAAATGTCCTAAAATAACAGACGAACTCAATTACTCAACACCTTCATCCGCTGAATTGCAAACGAATGAGGAATTGTATTGCTTTTTATAGATTTTTATAAAACTAAAAGTAAAAATGAAAAATGTTACACAAATAACATTGTTTCAAGGTTACGTTAAATAATAAAAGTGACATAAAAAAGATGGATGGATGAGATATCACCAGCATGAATTCTACTTGTTGGGTTATCCATTATTTTTTTGCCGTGTAAGTGTGTTTACATGTGCCTAGGTAATAATCCTGAAACTATTCTAAGCCGTATTACTACTTTTCTTACGAGGTGATATTACAATGAGGTTCGAGGTGTAAATCACCATATCAAAGAGTATATACGCATTTCTCTTTGTGTAGTAAGGGAAACTCTAGACTTACCACTTACTTAATAGACAGTGTAAATGTAGGTGTGTGCAAGAATCATACGAATTTTTGCTGTTCAAACATTTATTGTCATAAGGCACTTCTAAAGTTTACATCATGAAACATATTTGGTAACCTAATTGTGGAACACTACACCATTGGAGAATGCACAGTAATTAAGGGTAGTTTTGGTGAACGAAACTCAATATCATGCCACTTATTGCAAACTTGTCAGCCGTAGTAATGCTAATTAACTCTTTGCATTACGTTATAACGCTGATAGTGAAAAAGCTGTAACTAAACATATCATTTAGTATTGTTTTGCCCAAGGTAGCCCTTTGTAAGAAGTACTGTTCGCTAAGACCAGAAATGTTTACTGCTCAAATTTCATTTAGTTGAGTTAACGTACACCTGTTTGCTATTGCATTTTTAAATTTAAGTTTAAAATCGTCACCATGTTGTTTAAACAAGATAGTGGTTTCCTTATGCAACCACAGCCTTACATAGATTATGATAATGACATAATTGTACTGTATCAGAGTGGATTACACTCAAATACTCTAGTAGCAAAATTTTAATAATTTTCGTTTTTAAGAGAGTTTATTGCCTTTCATTTTGTTACATTTTTCCGAAGACCGAATAGTACATTTGATTTAATAATAACAGTAGTAGTATGCTAATAACGCTAATAAGTATTGTATGACAACCGTAAAAAAGAATGTTTTGAAAAATTCTGTAATTACAGAAATCAAATTGATATTTCAGTACTACAAAATAAGATACATAGGAACTTCATATTAATGAACTTTTAATCTTAGCTAAAGTTTTCTATAATTAGATTGAAATCAGGAAAACTGAATTTTCCTTCTTAACTTTTAAATAATAATTTACTTTTAATTTTTTGCCTAATATTGATAAAATATGTTGTAGTAATACAATATGTATCTTAAAAAAAAGTTCAAACCGTTTCATGTACATAATCTTTATGTTTTCAGGCAGTTACACATGAGCATCACCAGAATGTGTTAATTTCACCCTTAAGTATTAAGTTAGCTTTGGTGGTATTATATGAGGGATCCGAAGGATCGACAAAGAAACAATTTGAATCAGTAATGCAATATTCTGAGAATAAAACTGAAGTCAGGGAAAAGTACAAGAAAATTTTAGCAAATTTGGAGGTAGGTTTCAATGTTTTTTAAAGCTGTTGACTTATATCTTTATTTTTTCAGAAATATAAAAATAACTACGTGATTAATGTTGGTACGAAATTGTTCTTAGACTCAACTATTGCACCACTTCAAGCGTATTCTGCAACCGTTAAGAGCGCATATAACACCGAGATTCAACCTACAAATTTCTCCAATCCTACAGAATCTGGTGAAATAATTAATTCTTGGGTTAATAAATTGACCGATGGACATATAAAAGAATTAATAAATGCAGGTAACAAATCGAATGAACAATGTTCCTAGTGCAAAGTTTGTTTAACATTTGTAGAAGACATTCAAAACGACGCTGTGTTAGTTGTAGCAAATGCAGTATATTTTAAAGGTAAATGGAGGCGAAAGTTCCCAATAGAAAATACTCATAAAGGAGGATTTTATGTTTCTCCAACTAAAGTTGTAACTGTTGATTATATGGCAACCACTGATACTTACTATTACGGAGAATCAAAAGAACTTGATGCAAAATTATTAAGATTGCCGTACAAGGTATAAAATAGTTTCGTTTTTCTTTTTTGTAGAAATTATTTTTAGGGAAAAAATTTTGGGTTTTTCATTGTTTTGCCCAATTCTAAAGGAGGACTTCCAGAATTAATGAAAAACGCCAATCTGCATACTATAAAAAAACAATTATACATCATGGATGAGCGAAAAGTAGATATTGTTATTCCCAAATTTAAATTTGATTTTAGCGCTAGTTATTCAAAAATTTTACAAGACGTGAGTATCATAGTGTTTTCAGTTTCACATTATTAACCACGTATTCTAGTTCGGATTAACCGCAATGTTTACTAATACTGCAAGTTTTCCTAAAATTGCACGAGGAGTAGGTTCTGGCACTAAATGGTTGTTTGTAAATGATCTCAAACAAAAAACTGGAGTCGAATTTAATGAAGAAGGTAGTATTGCTTTTGCTGCCACAGGTACTATTAAACTGTAATAAGTACACAAAAATATCGTTATAATTTTTAGAAATTCAATTGGGCAATAAATTTGGAGAATCTGATGCTATATTTAATGTTACACGTCCATTCTTATTCTTCATAGAGCATCAAGAAACAGGTTCAATTCTGTTTTCTGGACAGATAGTTAACCCTCTAGAAGGGCTATCTGTTAATCTACCCTCACGTTCAGGAGACACTGTAGATGAAGATGCAAAACAATCAACAGGTAGGAATGTTCATGTTAAATATACTTCCAGAGGTTTTTCTATGTACACTGATTGAGATCTATCTTTGAGTAATCTATCGTAAACATGAACAGTGATCAATACATTTTATTTTACTGATCTTCTTGGTATGCTTATCATTATCGCATTATTTCACAGTACTTCTTCTTTCTTGCTCTAAAACTAAAGCTTTAAATATATCTAACTTGCAAATTATTGATCAATGTTTCTTTAAACACCTTTCCTGTTACTAATCATTAAACACTTACGGGATAGTTATTTTAATGCATCATTGTAACATTGATAAACTGATTTTTAATACAATGTTTAGGTAAACCTAAACCTGCAGCAAATTGATGACCACAAAAGATGTCCAGTTAGTAAATACGTAATGTAAAGACAGCCTAAATTGCACTAATAAAAAAATCTTGGTACCGCAACAATAATTAGTACATAACCAGTGACCACATAAGCATACCTAGAACATTCTTTATAATTTTTAAATAATTATTCATGCCATCTTTAAAGTAAGTACGTATCTAGTTTTTAATAATGTATGTTCATATAATAGTTTTATCTGTTTACATAATAGTACACATTTTCGGTTTGTTAGTGTCGTAGTAATACATATCATAAGCAAATGACTATTGTAGAATTCTCAATGTTTTGTAAATATTTAACTTTGTAAAAATACTAACAATAACTAATAAATTTTTACCCTATTTTTCTTTAATTTTTAACCTCTGTCCTGCTTTTAGGTGAATGTCCTAGTCCTTGTATTGGAATAACAACGTTAAACCAAGACAACACTTTACACGACTTAAAAAACCAAATTTAAATCTTTTTGAAAACGTATTTATTCTGTTGTTAACTATTAACTAATACCAAATGACGATTTTTTTTCGTGACATTGGGAAATATATTGAAAAACAATTATTTCTGTTTAAGTAAATCAAAAGCAAAATGCAAAACACAAAAAATATGATCTTAATGACAATAGGGGATTGTGTTCTAAACGCTGTTAGAGTAAACATTTCTGTTAGATTAGTTTCAATAATTTTATGTATTATAAAATATTAATATACAGAGCACAAATCACTCAAACTGTGATTTACAATGGGATTTCTCTATATTCTTCTTTGCCTAGCGATGCAAATGTGTATCGACCGTAATTTGCGACGATTAAATTTTTGTAGATTTTTAAAAAAGCTTAGAATTTTAAAAAACATGAAATTCTACTTTTACTATTAAGCTATAGTGTACTACAATCAAGTTCCAAGAGTAAGGTACTATATAAATTTGGAAAGGGATGAATTTCGTTTTTCCAAGTTAAGTTCATTCCATAGCCGTTCATTTTAAGATTTAGGATTGTGTATGTTTAACATTAACTTAATGATATAGAAAAGTAATTGTTAATATTTCACATCCATTTCACATTGAATGATAAATGTAGCAAAATATTCAGTTACAATATCTTTCAAAGGTTTAAATTTTGATTAATTTCGCGAGAAAAATGTTATTCTAACGTGTAATTGCGGTGTATAATCGAGTAAGGATTGTCCGTATAAGTATTTGGCAAAAAACCAACAGTTACTTCATTTTTTAAATTAAATGCGTTTAATGTATAAGTATACCAAATATGGATTTTACGATAGCTATCTTAAATGTGTCGTATGAACATATCATAACCAGTGTACAAGTGTTAAACCGCATAAGTAGTATTACAGAGTATACTCTCATCGTACGTGTATTTATATAATTTATATTAGAACATTTAATATGCACATATTCTATAATTATAATCGAAATACGGCGGAATTAAATAGAACCTAGTTATTTATAGATGTTATTAATAAGTACTCATTCTCTATATAAGTATTATGTTCATCAATTCTATGTAGGTATGTATGTAGGAGTGTAATGATATAAGGCAACTCTTGCAACTGCGTTTGCAGTTGACGAAATATGGAATGACTTTAATACCAATGCGGGGTTTAGGGGCTAAAGAGTTTGTCGTAATATTTTCCGTCCATATTTAAACTTTTGAAAGAACACTAATCTTGTGTACAAAATCATTTTGCGCATGAATTATGTAAACTAAGCGCATTTTCGCAACATACTTAATATGGCATAAAACTACCTTTGGCCTTTTTAACCAAACAAACTTGTTGTATAAGTAAAGCATTCTGACATCTCGCGTGTCAAACGACCAACGGTGTAAAACCATAGACAGGTTCTTGCCCATCAAACAAATACTTTTGGGCTTTTGCTTTGTGTATAAACAAAAATGTTTCAGATTGTTGATCCCAAATGATGTCCAACACCGCGAAACCATAAAATATAGTTCTTTCTTTTTATCCACTGAGGTAGTACATTTAGTCTTTCTCCCAACGAAATCGGTAAATAAATAATTCCTCACATTAACGGTCCCAAACGATGATCAACACCATAAAACCATAACGTACTGGTCCATCGAGAGCTTTTTGGATTTTTGACATATAAATACAAATTGTTAATATGACAGACAAAGTCCAAATGTGATAGTGATTTACTAAGATCTACTAGGGATATGCGTGTACAAATTTTGACGCAAATCGATTGTCGTATGTAGAAGTTATTAACAGTATACATGTCATCACAGCATTTCAGGAAATTATTTATTAGGGTGTGTCCATAAACAAATTTTGAGAGCGCTTTGCTCACATTCTAGGTATAAACTATTTACTTCAAAAATTTTCAATTATATAGTACAATTTCCCAGAGAGTAGTTCAAAACCACAGAAATTGGCAGATAAATCCAAATTTCGAAAGCCAAAATGTGATAGTGACTTGATGGACAATACTAGAGATGTATCTGTATAACGTTTCACGCAAGTTCACTGCCAAGTACGTTTTTCTTCTCATGTCAGTATAAAAATATAACGGGCACCTGCCATACATTAAAGATATAAGCTACCTATTGCAAGAAACTTCTGCTCTGTAGAACAGTTCCCTGTAGGGTAGAAGAAACGCACACAACCGATTCAGACAATCACACGGACGGACAATATACAAGTTATAGGTAATTTTTCTTAATTTTTAGAAAAATATGCTTATAATAAGGAAATACATAAAGGAGAACAATATGCAACAAAAGGGAAAAATAAATTAAAAAATGCCTTTGAATTAAAATCACCTGCTTATATATTCAGCAAGTTACAGTACCTACACTGCTTTTTTAAATTCTTAACGTCAGTAATTTAATATACGATAGAAGCAATACCACAACAAAATTAACCCTAGTAAATCTAATAGTGGAAAAGTAGCAGCCATCGCGAAAGTGGCAACATTGCACACTAAGCCACGCTCTTTCTGTATTAAAACCATTATTAACATTCTAGTACCTAGTCCTTAAACAAAAATTAGCTCTATATGTGATTATACCTAACATTTAGACTTAAATGTGCAACAATTAATAAATTCCTTAAAGGTACTTACCAAAAAAAAATATGCAGAGCGCGGACGGTATTTAAATTAAATGGGCATTAATTAGCATTGACAGATGATGGAATTTGGTAACTAAATGCAGGGCACCCAAGTGTCTGAGCCACCCGAGCCATTCGGACCAATCAACCGAGCCACTGGAGCTAGGCTCTGCGAATATTTCATAGAAAGACGTCAAATAATATTAATAATTTGATAAAAGTAAGTGAAATAAGATTGACATATTTTTTAATTTAGTTTTTAAATATAAAAATAAAATATGGGGAATTTTTTCTTACTTTTTAAATATTGTGAAGACTAGTTTTTTTTCGTTACCAGAGTAGCCAGTAATTAGCATAAAATATTTGCATTAATTGTATCCGACGCTCAGTATTCCCTAAAAATTAGGATTTATTATACGCACTAGGGGAAAATTTCCAAACGTTTTGTATTTAGTATTAAAACTAAAATAAAATTATCCTCTTAAAAACAACTCGTATATATATATATATATATATATATATATATATATATATATATTGTCAATACAAATAAAATAAGTTTCATTCAATGATTTTCGATATTAACAATCGTAATTAAAATGTTAAATAACTTCCATAAAGTATAAAAAAACAACTGTAGGATGTTACAAATGAAATTTGTCTGTTAATCTACTCACTATTGTGTAAAATACAATGTACATACAATGATATTCAAACGTTGACATATGTGAAAGATGGCAATTCACGTTTGTAATTTAGAGTTGACAGAATTATCTATAATTAGCTATGAAGCCGTTATTTAAACAATTATTTTTTTAAATGTATGAAGTGGTATTTTTTTATACCAATCCCCCCGTTGTGAAATGAGGAATATAATATAACGAGAAAATCAATAATTAATTTAATGTTAATTAAAACAAAGGCCGACGCTACTGCCTGATCACAGGGTGAATTGGAATTACCAAGATGCCCTACCACTAGCGCGGCGGAGGTTATATAAGTAGGTTGCCCAAGTATTCCGACGTCTCTTATTGCTTTTATAGTTTGTAGCAAAACGTACTAATTTTTGTATTCATGTAGTGTTAGGTGAAATAGTAGTTTTTATTGCTTAATTACACTTACTTTAGTGGATACCTGCTCAAAGATTAAATTACCACCTGTAGTGAAGATTGATCGCTACTGAAAAACCGTTCTTTTAGACTTTAGCCGCATAAGCTTAATTAAGCTTAAAAAGATCTTGTATTTATTAAAAATCATTCATTTAGTCATGAATCATTGGTGAAAGGCCAGTGTCTGTAGAGAGAAAATCTGTCCTTCGTCTAACTCCCTAGCTGCCTTTCCGTCCGAAATAATTATCTATTCTAACCCTCAAGTTATCCTCCACTGAGAAACCTGGAGTATTCCGTTTGGAAAACGTCTAAGGGTTCAATACTGACCCAAAGACAATATAGACTGTAGTGTATATTTGGGTGGCCTCCTAGACACTTTCAACCCCAGGAACTGTAAAACCGTCACCCTTATTCCTACTAGGAGTTGAGATAGCGTCCCGTAAACGCATACAAACAATATAAATATTGGTATAATTACTTAAGTTTTCCAAACGAGTCTTAATCTGTGTATTGGTGGAATTTGACTGCAATCCTCATCTGCAACCGGAAAACACCCTTACAATGTAAAAATCACTATGTAGTGCTAGAAAAATATTTTTCCAAAAAAATTACACGTAAGAACCACGGCGGCCGCCAGAGGGTGGTCTTAATCTGCTATGCCCCCCTGGCATCTCTGTAGCTCCCCATGATTGTTAAAATCAGGTAAAAATGAAGAATCAAGGACAAATTAATAAAACGTTACTAAAACTAAAAGGGAGGAGACTTACCTGGGCATTCAAAGGGGCAATAACAAAACAGATTCATTTTGCTATTTAAGTGTTGGAGCAAAACTAGCAGTGATGCCACCGTAACGGATTTTCAGAGGGAAAACCTCTTAGAATTTCGACCCATCTACGCCCATTTTGTCAAGCGCGTTGTCCAATTAATAGAAACTAGAGTATGAGGTATAAACGAAATACCTAATTTTTTTAAATCTCCCCACCACTAGTGAATAATATTTATGTTCCGCCAGCTATGGCAGGACACTATTAAAACTTAAAACGAGGAATAACACTGTCACGTGCACGTGCAAAAAAATATTAAATCTTTAATCAAATTCAGTAAACAGTAAATTTTTTAATTTGCCATTCTTATAGACGATAATAACTTCAATTATTGTCGAAACATCAATTTTTGTAATTTATCTTAAAATACAGGATTTAGAAAACTAAAAGATAAGTATTTGTAATTAACAGTTTAAATCGTGATAGTGTATATTTTAATTTTCTCCTGAATAAATTTACTTGTTTGAACAGTGAAAGGGTCTTGTGTTCAGAATTACAGGGCGCACAATTTTTCGTTTACATATGGTATAACAATGTTTCGAATGTATTCATAAATATTTTGGTTGTCTGTCCATTTGTTATCTATTAAAGCAATGCCCCCGTGTTTTGCAACTGGATTTAAAATGTTATTTGGTAGCCGATTGTGGAGACGAAATAATGGACCATGTTGCACCATAGGCATAATTGTAATATTTGTGTTAGGGCGATGCGCCACATCATGCATATTCATTGAACTTTTTCATTTTTAATCATTGTCCATCTTGGCGAATTACTGAAAATCCCTAATCTTGATATCACTTGCGGGTTACCAGAAAAATAGCTACAAACAAACAGTTAAGCAGTAGTATTTTTACTTCTATTTCTATTTGCGAACATGTAAAAATACTGAAAAATTGATAAATCAAACATCTATAACAAAAATGGCTTTTCTAGGTAAAATAGTGTGCTTCACCTGTATCTTTAACCCATCAATTTTAACGGATTTAAGAGAAAACTATATCAGAATTACAATTCAACAGATACACATCTTTCTAATTTCCCACCATTTGCCTACCATCTTCGAGTTGGTTAGGAATATTTACATTTGTTCGTTAAGGTGACGCGAAATAATCTTTTAATCAAAAATTCATAACAGCTTGGTCCTTATTTATGAATCGATAATGAACTTATTGGTGATAAAACGATGAAGTATACAGGAAAATCGATTCGATTTGATTTTTAAATTTCCACATTCTTACATATTAGTTTTCAATTTTATCAGTAAATTAATGTTATTTGAAATATTTGTTAAATTTTCAAAAATTGAAAAATTGTGGGGTTATTTTACTCTTTAGTTTTTTGCATAGCACTTAAATTGCTCACAGCCGTTAAACTAGGGCACGTGATTTTAACCTTATGTCGACACTAATCAAATAGAACAACAATGTAAGAACTTAAGGATATCGTTAACAATGCAATGTAAGGTGAATATATGAATTCTTACAGGAAATTAGGTAATTATAACAGTAGCACCTTGGCCGCCATTTTGTTTTTTGTGACGTCACCCTTGGGACACCGTTGGTCGCCATTTTTTATATGGTCACGTGGGGATCGTATTTTTGTCACCTGAGAATAAAAAGATTTAATCTGCTATTAATATTTATTAGGGCCCTTTTTTTATCAAGGGTGATTGTATAATTACAATTATTATTACATTTCTTTTTAATTTCATCTACAGGTTGTGACCTAATTTATTTATGCATTGAGGGTTGTATTCTAATAAGGGGCCCTGGTCTTGTAAGGTGGGAATCTGTTCGCGGGCTTCGCCCCTGTCATAAAAACTGTATTCTAATAATGGGGAAGAATTAATAGATAAGGCATGTAAAGATGACAGGTATTTTGATCATAATAAAAAGGATGTTTATTGTATTTATGATCTAGATAACTGTTTTACAGTGTATTTTCGTAATAGGATTTTTTATCAAGGATATAAAAAACCTAGTCCTAAAACGATTATGTTCTATGCAATATTTAAGACTGCATTTAAGACATCGAAATTGTAACCTTCAACATTATACATATAAATGAGTAATTAAGTTACCATGCTTTAAACGGGTTTCACCTTGAGAACGTTAAATTACGTGTACAAGGTCTAAGCACAAATAAAATGTATTAATGGTTATACATATGTATTATAGTCTGTTTTACGCCCTTTAATAGTGCTATCAATTAAAGTAAAATATTAACGGTCGACTACTGAATTATATACTCAAGGTTTGAGTGGAAAATAAAATTGCATTTATATGTACAAGGTCTAAGCAGAAAATAAATGCATTAAATGGTTACACATATGCTTTATAAGATTGTTTTTACATTTCGTTTTGAGCTCCTTTTAATGGAGTAAAAATTGTTTTGGATTTTAATAATTGACTGTCTTGTTTTAGTATTAATAATGGTTAATTGGGAATCCTCTTTATACCTCACTCATAAGTAACGAGTAAGTGTGTGTTAGTTTAGGGATGACGTTTTAAAATCAATTGCATTACTTTTAACACTCAGATTAAACTACGTAAATTTATTGATTATTGATATGGAATATCATACTTTCTTTAAAACAGTAAAATATATTCATAGCCATAAAGCTTATAATACAGATTGCCACTCTTTATTTATATATTTTTTTAAGGGTGCACCTGCCACTCACCCCCTAACTAGTGTTTACATACATATTAGTTACAAACAATCCTACATTCCTTAGATAAAAATATATAAATAAAAAATATTTTGAAAACATTAGTAAATTACGACGTATTATCAAGATATTAAAAATCCACTAATTATCTTTTCTATCGTGGTAACAATGGCGATTTGACAAACATTTATTACAATAATAAAATAATAAAATTTTCGCGGTCCGCTACCTACAGAACGCTCCTTTGAACGCTCGACGATGTCCGCTGGGAAACATTCGGAGAGTTTTCAACATCCTTCGTTTCGGATCGGGATCCGTCGCTACCTTCCGCTACGAACTAGAGCCATTAGCACTAAAACAAAACCTAATTAGTAACCAGCTTAGCCAGGCAAGCTAAACGTCTATTAGACAACATGCTCAAAAACATTAGAGAATATCAATAAACAATACATGCATAAAATAATATGAAGAAAAAAAATATAAAAAAATAAAAACAAAAAAAAACAAGCAAAAAAAGTTAAAAAAAATGGGCATACAACCAGGATTCTGCTCATTTTTGGTCCACGCAAGGTGCCTAGGGCACGGCCGTAGATATTCCTAGGACTCGGGCCTATGATAAAATGTAGTAGTAATGTTATAATTCTCCTTGATAGAACCATCTCTTCATCCAACAATCGGTACACGTTCGGGTAGGGTTTGGCGATAATACGAAAGGGGCCGGAATACAAGGGGAGAAACTTTGATATTGGTTTCCTGGAGGCGTCCGAAATATTACTTTCCTTCAGTAAAACGTGGTCGTCGATACCCAGTCTGCCACCTTGGTGTTTGAAACCTCGTTCTCGCGCTCTTGCACTTATGTCCAAATTCTGACGAACTTTATTCCAAATCACCGCCGGCGATTCAGCGGCGGAGATGGGCAACATTTTTCCCAGGTAAGTGGCAAACCGATCCCTGAGACGCGGAGCATTTACAATATCGCAAGGAGGATAACCCGTGCTCAAATGGGGAACGATATTAAATAGACATTCTATACCCTTAATGGATTAGCCCAATTAGCATGCGCATTTCGACAATATATCCTAATCAACCTGCTTAGTTTTCTCATAACAAAAAGTGACTCGAATTACATGGCCTAGGGAATCGTTGTATGGAAGATAATTGCTCGAGGTCAAATTTAACTCCCCTAGTAGTTATAATGTCCCAAAAATTTGTCCTCGGGCAATAAAAAAAAAATCGGTCTTTCTAACGTTTGTGGTCATATTGGCGTAGATGTAATAAAGCGTACAGAATTACTATTTCTAACACTAAGTGACTGACCTTCACAAAAATCCGATGAAGATGCTTTGTCCGTAGATAGGCCCGAACCCTGTACGCCATTTGGACCTCCGTTTCCGGGTGTAGTGACTTTTCGATGGTCCTCTGCATCACCGCGCGTTGTTCGAGCAGAGTTTCCAGCAATCTTCCTTGATTCCGTACAAACTCCCTTAGATCTTCGAGCTCGGCGTCCTTGGGGCTGCCATCTGCAGATCCCGTTACCGGTTTATGTCCATTATTGACACCTTGGTGGCTACCGTACATATCCACTCCAAGAACTTCCGGATTGGTCGATAATTTTTTTTCCCATAAACAAACAAAAATTAGTATCATCTTAGTGACATGTACCCTACTTTAAACCTTCAATAATAGTATTAACCTGAAAGCAAGGGTTGCATATTTCATTAAACCATTGTCCAACAGGTATTGCTGCTTGATTAAAATAGTATAATTGCAAATTTTGGCAAAGAGGATATATATATATATATATATATATATATATATATATATATATATATATATATATAAAAACAATGTAAAAAATTGAAAGAAAAAAAAGAATTTGTATTATCTAAATGGAAAAACATAACGGTCTGCAAGTACAGATAATAGGCATAACACCACAACATCTTAGCGATCTGTACCTACAATTAGCGAACTGGAAGGTAACATATTTCAAGCCTTATATACACATCGTTAGTATTTTTAATATATATGTATATATATATATATATATATATATATATATATATATATATCAACGATTACATACTTCGGTGTTCTTTGACATCTCACAGGCGGCAGTTATGTGCGTGTACCTATGAGGCCTTAGGCGGTTCACCTTAAATAAACATTCACCCTTCCCCAAAATATGTTACATAACCAGTATCAATTGTCGATAAACAAGCCTGGAAAAGTAATAATACTGTGGTGTAATACGCTGAAATCTAAAGACTAACTCCTGTTAGATAATACAACTGCCTTTAATCAAATACTGTAATTTAGTAAATCAAGAAGTCAACGCCTCCCAGAACAATTGCCATTTGTAATTAATAAAATTTCTTAATCAGTGAAAAAAAATTTGTGCACAATTATTACATCAAAATCTTTCTTTATATGTTTTTATTTAACTCATCAGGAAATTGTTTCCCCCTGCCCTTCATAACAGACGTTAATAACCCTTCACCCTCACAATGCATGTTTTTCAACAAAAAAATTACTGTTTCAAAGCTTAAAAAAAAACTAAATTGATTTGTCAAATTTAAACAATTCTACCTCTCCTTTTTATAATTTTTTTTTACTTTAAAAGTGCAAAAGTTACTGCAATAAAACTGACAAGAAGTGAACACGCCCCTAATGCAACACAACCCCATCCTGGTCACGAGGTACCACTCTGTAACTGGCCCCCAGGTACCCTATCTTGAAAAGAGTAATTTGAACTTAGTTGCAATAATGCAAATTCCTAGCATAGTAACAGTGTGGGAAAACTTAATATGTGAGCACTTCATACCTACAACAGGAAAGGATCGATCTTGTTTGGCGAACGCAAGGCAACTCTGAATTTTGTTAGCATTAAATTTAACTGGATTATTAGTTCCCTATTCAAGAATACGTTGAATGTCTTTGTTGATTGAAATGGCCATTTCAGCTTTAATGTTTTCTTTTGGGATAGAAGGTGAATTACTATTAAGAGTAGACTAAGCTGTCGTCAGGGATCGAGTTAGTCATTCAAGAAATAAGGTAATCTATGTATAGCAAAAAATGTGTATGCACTATAACTGATCCCTGTGGCTCACCCACGTTAATGCCATTTGTCTTTTATCAAGGAAATTGGAAACCCAATTAACCCAAACGACGTGCGTTTAACAAGTAAACACTTATGTCAAACTTGGTCAAATGCTTTTAAGATATCTAAAGCGACCACAACTGTTTCACCGAATTGTTGGATGACTGGCTAAAACCATATTGGTGGTCACTAAGGAGTTTGTTACACCAAGGAAAGAGAGTAGTTGTTGATTGATCACTTCTTACATGACTTTAGACAAAATGGAAGGGTTGGCAATTGGTCGGTAATTAGAGGGATTTGTCTTAATGCCTTTTTTTGGAAATAACTTCCATGTTAAAGGAAATTCCCCAGAAGGCATAGAGGTCGAATATAGCTTAGATAGGACTGGTACTAGATCTGAGGAATATTTCTTTATTTATTTATTTATTCACGATGGAACGTGCTAGGCCTTAATTTAAGTCGGGGGGAATATGTTCAAACTGTAACTTTGCCAAATGAAGGACTAAGAAATCGCGGATTTAGTAGATTTGGAGTGTCTCGTACAACATTTGATATCGTTTTTCAGTTATGTGCAGGGCCCGCTCTAGTCTTCATGTCACCCCGGACAAACAGACAATTTGCTGCCAGTTTTTTTTAAATAAAATAAAAATTGTATTAAAATCATTTATTTAAAAAAATATATGTAATACATTACATAATAAACATTTAAAAAGGGCAAAACTTAAAAGTACTGGTACATATAAGGTGCATTTTTATTGCTATACTTATATTCTATTAAGAAAGTACAAAAATATTGCATAACCAAACAGAGAAATTTTAGATTCTATAAAAATATAACTATAAAATAAAGTAACCCAAAAGAAATTTTTCTTTCTAACTTTGATTTCCGCAAATGTTTTTATGACATCTTTTAAGCTAACTTGATCAGCAATTTCATGCTCAATCGCTAAAATGGCCAACCCATTAAGACGATTTTGCGTTGCAGTTGAACGTAAAAAATTCTTAACCAATTTTAATTTGGAAAAACTTCTTTCTCCTCTTGCAACAATTATTGGTATACACAGCAATACTCTTAAGGAAACAGTTAGGTTTGGGGCACAATTTAACATTGTTATTAATTTTAGAACAGTGCTTGGGCTTTCTGTTTTGCCCATAAGCCCAGATACTGCACAAATTTCTTCTGCTAATTCTACCCCATTAATATCAACAGAATCACCGTGAGTTAAAATACTTTCTAGATCGTTGCAATGTTTTAAAAGATTTTCTTTAGACATGCCCTTTGAATCATATATATTATATAAACATTGAAAATAATTACTATGGTGACTAAGTTGTTTAAACGTAGTATCTATTGCATTTAGTGCCTGGTCAATTGTAAAATAAAAAAATCTACCTTATAATTTTCATTAGGATTCTCGATCGGTTCATCTCGAGCTTCGTATGAGAAATTCCTTTTTTTTCTTCTTACGCGGTGTCGTGGTATTGTTGATTCAAAATTGGCTTCAACGTCAATTTCGTCAACCAGTTCTCTCGCATCAATAATAGTTTCATTAAAAGATTTATCCGATCGAAGATCCTGAAAAAACTTTTTGCAATTTTGCTAAAGATCAAGTGCAGATGCTAGATCATAATCTTTTGTCTGCAACAATTTGCTTATTGGATTAATACAGTTTAAAATTTTATACCAAAGAACTATTGAACACAAAAATTTAAATTGTTTAATACAACTTAATAAAACCGAGGCTTCGTCCCTTATTAAATTATCAATTTCTTCATTCTCATAAATGCTTAGCAAGGCGTCGTATACGCCTCCAATGTAAAATCTTAAAGGCTTTAAAGCCTCTATCCTACTCTCCCATCTAGTATCACTTAATGGTTTTAAGGTCAAACCCTGGACATGTTTTAGAAGAATTTCCCAGCGAAAAGTAGATGCTGAAAAAAATACATATATTTTTTGAATCATATTAAAGAAATTAGCGCCTTCCAAAGATGCTTTTACCATATCGTTAACTACTAGATTGAGAGAGTGACTACTACATGGAACGTAGAAAGCTTTTTAGAAATTTCGTGGTCTTTTAGAGTTTGATTCAGATGCTTCCAAGTTTTAAACCCCTCCTTTGAAAGGGAACTAAGTACACAGCCAAAAATTTTGCAGCAAAAGCAATATACGAAATTTTTTGAGACGGAGTACACTTAAAATTTGCTGTCCATTACTTAAAATTCTTTTATAATAATTAGGGCTAAATTTTCTACCAGTCTCATCGTATATACAATTGAGAGTTGTTATCACCACCGACGAATGAGCAAAAATAATGCTATGCTGTAATAAGACAGCCCTTTTATAATTGAAGACAATAAACAAGTCATTTCTTGTCTATTCCTAATTCAGACAAGTTCCATGCGGCACCCTGCTTGCTGATTTATATGGTATATATGCGATGCGCGGTTATATTAGGTAGTGTATACAAATAACACCCGTGTTCCTTATTTAATAATTATTATTGAATAATTGATTATTTTTTCGTAATTATACCTATTTTCTTTACAACTACAGTAGAATCCGGTTATAACGAACCACAAGGGACTTGAAAAATAAGTTTATTATATCCGAAGTTCGTAATAAACGATAAAAGAAAAAAGTTACATACATATTTTATTTTTACGATACATTAATAAATCACTATATTATACAATATTTACACATTTATGACTTAGTTTTTGTTAAAAAAGTCTGTAATTTTCGATTGTTTATTATATTTCGTAGACCAAAACAGTTTATCCACACAATTTTCGATTTACATTTTTGAAACACCGTGGCTTGAGTGATTTGCTTTCGTTTTTCTGTCCCGGTTAAATTAGCACACACAAAAACTGTTACCCCCTCTTTTGATAATTTGCCGCCTACACATTTTTCACCTTTAAATTTTAGTTATTTATCTGGGTTCTTTAATTTAAAAAAATAGCCCAGTTTCGTCGCCATTATCACTAAAATTACCCTTGATATTAGGCCACTTATTGTTTAACTAGTCTGTTAATTGATTTGTTTGATTGACAAGTTGATTAGGAAAAACCCTGCAAGGTCAGCGTGTACAGTATTGTTAAAATACATAATTACCCTTTAGGATTAAAGATTTAAACACCAATTAGGAAAGTATTTAGGCAGGCATTTCTAAGAAAAGAATTACAGAAACCTTATCTTTGCACATCAAATAATCTACGTACCTGTTATTTATTTTACTGGCAGAATACTTACTTACTTTTGTGTAAAATTTAACGGACGGAAACAATTTTTCCGAACGCTATATCCGAAAGTTCGTTGTTTACGGGTTTATTATAACAAACAATATTTATAAGGGATCTTATGGATGGTGTGATGGGACTTTTAAAACTAGTACGTTATACCCGGAAGTTCGTTATAAGCTGGTTTGCTATAAGCAGCTTTGACTGTATGTAGATGAAAAACAAGTATTTTAACTTTCTTGTAAACACAGTGATAAGAAATGTTTTTACAAATGAAAGGCGGCATGCAATTATTATTAATATTTTAATTTTAATATTTTCTCACATTCTGAGAGTAAAAATGTCGCCCCTAAGATTTTCCGCCCCGGACAAATGTCCGGGTTGTCCGGTCTTGGAGCGGGCCCTGGTTATGTGTAGAGACAAACGATCACGTTAGACAACTTGGTCAAAACAGACTGTGAGCTAGACATAGTTCTGACCGCCGTTCAAGAGTGTACAGAAGGCCGAACGAAAATATTCCGAGAAACTTTGTTGCATAATAGACATAACTGAATTTATATTTGGGACGGATTCGTTCTTATGTATGATAATGTTAGACCGCATACGGCACATATTGCTACTGAATCTTTAAATTATTTTAATATTGAAATCCTGGAGAGCATCTTTGGGACGCACGGTTGGAAGTCAGCATCCACCACCTAACGGCTTAGACAAGCTGCGACGGAGTCTTGCCCGCGTATGGGAATAAACGATTAAAATCTCTAATTAAAAGTATACTACGTCGTTGTCAGAGTGCAATAACATCCAATTATTGATAAGCCCAAAACATTTCAAAAGAAGTTATCTTTATTTTAATAATAAAAATTATCATTTTATATTATTCTGTTAAATAAGCCACATTGTCCGTTTTCGTTTTTTTCCATTATTAATTTAAGAAAGATTTATTGTTATTATCAAAATAATTTTGTATCTGTAGGCTTTTCTTTCTTTAATATGTGTCATAATTTTGACGACACTTGAAATAAATCGAAATATATAAGTTGTGTGTTAATTTTGCCGTTGAAGTTAAAAATTCGTAAAAAATGTTGTTTTTAGTCTTTGGAGTTTTTTCTGAAATTTTGTGAGATTACTTTCCTTTAGTAGATGTTGTACTTCTGTTTAAGCCGACAAAACATTAACATTTTTACTTTAATACCTCTGATTGTTCATACATAAACATTTGTTGACAGCTGGTATACATATTAGAAACGTTTGACGTGTGATGTTCACTACTGCTAACATCGCTTAAAATATGAGGTCGTCAAACATTCTTCAAACATATTTTTAATGATTTAATAACGCAAGAATAAAAAATTCGTCTTGGTCTAGTAATACAAATAAATATTCTTTGTAGATTCTTTTTGTTTTCATACACAAGTAAGTAAGTATAAGTTCATGTCCATACTGATTTAATTTTAATTTAACTTCAGTAATTCTTCATTACTTCGGAGATTTATGATGACTCGCAGTCAGAAAAACTAAGCTTTAAAAATGATGGGGTGCACCTCATTGCTTAAATCGTAGTACTACCATCGTACTTGTTGACAGGCACGATCCCATCCACAACGTCAAGGTGATAGCACTTTGGAGAAGTAAATTATCAAATAAATTACACAACAAAAGTTTAGTGTTTATGAGGTATTGATAAGGCGACCATTCGTCCCGTTTCTGACGTTTCATTGTTTAGACGGAATTTATCAGAGTCTAGAAAGACGAAAAAGATAGCGTGCGCTTCAAAAAAGACACGATAGGATGACAATTTACGAGACTATTCTCGCACTTTTGTCGACTTAAATAAATAGTGCGCGATGCCGGTTATGAGGCAGTTTTCAGTATCAAGTCTAGCGCGAAAAGAATTGACTTACAACGGTAGAAAATAAATATACCGGTGTGTGTAAATAAATATAGCGTAAATAGTTCGTTAGTTAAGGTTAGCTGTTAATAAATAACTGTTTTTATAACATAAATAATCGTTACAGTGTAGTGTGTGGCGAACGGTAGAAAATCAGAAATTACTAAAAAGAAATTGTACACTTAATAGAGATTTGGAAAGTGAATATCCATGTATTAAAAAGGCAACCTCAAATTGTGACGTAAAGAGTGTTGTTCAACACATATCGACACTTATGCATAAAAAGGCAGATATGGCTACTTCTAGTAGTAGCAATGTGTCGTATTCTTGTCGTAAGTACACATTTGAAAATGAAGAACAAAAGTTAGCTGAGTGTTTGCAACAAAAATGTGCATGTGCTAGAACTAAATCCTAAAAGTATTGTGTGTAACATTTTACAAAAAGAATCATTTAGCTCGATACAAAATGATCTTGGAACGGTCAATTTTGTAACATGGCCAAAATAAGGTCTTTCATAAAGTCTAGCAGTTACTTAAAATACCTATAGTTGGGGTGAACGGTGCTGCTCATATCTTTCATAACTGTATTCCAACATCAGAATACTGGTTGCCTATTAACATCGAAGCCATTATTGTAAAAATCGATTTATACTGTTCGAGTTGAACAATTAAAAGAATTTTGTCAGTTGAATGTCAAAACTGTTGGAATATAGTAAAACCAGATAGTTAGCGTTGTTACCTTCGATAGATAGAATATTAGAGATGTTCAAGAATTACTATCTCTCAAGATAAATATCCCACATCGAATATTAATAGTTTTGAAAACAATTTTAATGAAGTTTGGCTATGGTTTCTTCACTCACAAGCTTCTACATATCATAAACGTATGCTGCAAGTGGAATCTGATAAATGTTCAATGGTAGATGTATACATGGTTCTATCAAATTTAAAGCAATAATTAATAGAACGGAAAAATGAACTCTTTTTGACAAAACAAGTTTACACTATGCTAGTAGCTTTGGACAATGAAGAAGAAGACCTAGCCTTAATTCAATTTAAAACGTCAGATGTTGAAAACTCATTAACTGTTTTTCAAAAACAACACCATGATGTTCATATAGATGAATTGGAACTTTTTGATGCAATTGTGTGCATTAAAAAGTATACAACCAGTCAAAAAATAAAAGAGTGGAAAAAAGTTTCTGTTTCTATTGACAAACATGAGTCGAGCTTCTCAACCACTACAAGAGTGAAGATATACCACACTACAACACATGAAAAATTATTGAATGGATTTTTTCTGATATGAACAAGATTTGGACCAGCGAAATAACTAGCCTTACTGTAAGAACTTTACAAGAAATTTTAATGACAAAACATAATTAAAACTCGAATGGGCTGACTTGAGGGACGTGACGTCAAATTAATTAAAGGTGTTGGGGGAAGGCGTGGGAGCCGGGGTGGTGGTCAGGGTGGGGTCGGCTTCTTTTCGAGTGCCATTTTCAACACATTGATGGCATTTGAAACCCTTGATGGAATTTTTACCCCTAATTAGGGAATTTTGGCAGTGTTAAGAGCCTCATAATTAAATTTCGCCGCAATTTTGTTTTTAAGTATGAGTCAATTAAATTCAGGCGTCATTTTGTTTTTAATTATGCGTCATAATCAAATTGCATCATCACAACCCTTTTGTTTTTAATTATACGTAATAATTAAATTCGTAGGAAATTTGAAGTAGTATTCTAGTAAGGGGCCCTCGTTTTGCTCTTAATTGTGTCATATCGGCAGTTTTTGTTTTGACGGAAAATTTGAAATAGTATACTAATAAGATTGTTTTATTTTTGTAATTGGCGGGAGATTTGAAGTTGTATTCCAATAAGGGGACCCTGATGCTATCTCATAAGACAGGTTTAGGATTCAGGAATTTGTTCTAGGGTCTTCGACCCTTTGTTACGACCCTCCTTATTTTGATTTCAATTATACGCGTCATAATTAAATTCGCGCGGGAAAACAAGTCGATCATCCGCAAATCAATCTCAATCAATTCAACCTCAATCAACCAACTCAATCTCAATCAATCAAATCATAACTTACAGCTTGCGAAAACCAGCTTACGATTCAAAAATACTGACTTGGTTTAACTTACAGCTTGAAAAGCCAACTCTCAATTCAAAAATACCGGTTTGATTTAGCTTACAACGAGCAAGAAATAACTTAAAAACCCACAAGCACAAGCACAAGCACAAGGACAAGCACAAGCACAAGCACAAGGACAAGCACAAGCACAAGCACAAGCACAAGCACAAGCACAAGCACAAGCATAAGCACAAGCACAAACACAAACGCACACACCATCCACGCACGCACGCACATCAACACACGCACGCACGCCCACACGCACAAACACGCACGCACACAAGCACACACGCACACACCCACGCACGCATACGCATACGCCTACCTATCTTATGAGATAGCCTTCGGCATTGCTGCATCAAATTAGCGTGTAACACTATTGCCGTGTGTGTAAAAATGCCTCTACAATAAGAAATATGACCAAACTGGAAATCAGTCCACTATATTATTTTACGTACAAGGGTTGTCTGTCAAAAAGGGCACTAGATCTAACAACAAGCTTGAAAGCACCATTTCGTTTTTTAAGTTTGAAGTGCCTGTGGAAATAGAAACAAGAATTTTGATCATTCGCATGTGATTTGAAACACTGATTTCATCTCGTAAGGCAACTATAAGGCCCATGCTTTATTTGAGCATTGACCTAACCTGAAATTATATATTGTACGTGGATTGACACAACCTAAAATTTTGCGTGCATTAATCTAACCTAATACGCGAGTATTGACCTAACATAAACCGTGCGTTTATTAATCTAACCTAATATTGTACGTGTATTGGTCTAACCTAAAACATTTACGTGTGTGCGTGTGCATGCGTGCGTACGTACCTGCGTAATCGGTTTTCCCAATCATTAACATAAAGTAACTATTTTCTGGATTTCTACCAGTTATGTAACCAATAATAACAAACGAGTATTGACCTAACCTAAATCGTGCGTTTATTAATCTAACCTAATATTGTACGTGTATTGACCTAACCTAAAACAGTGATGTCGAAGGATATCTCAGATATAGGAGCTTATGAGATAGTATGAGGGCCCCTTATTAGAATACAACAAATTTCCTGCCAAGAGGGCGAACCCAAGAACAAGTTCCGGAATCCTACACCTGTATTATGAGTTAGTGTGAGGGCCCCTTTACTAGAATAAAATTTCAAATTTTCCGCCAAAAACACAAATGACCTGCAATATGGCCGACAAAATAAGTTAGCCTACAAAATTTAATTATGACTCATAATTAAAAACAAAAAGAGAACCCCCTTACCAGAATACTATTTCAAATTTCCCGCCTAGGGGACGAAGACCGGACAAGGGGCGAAGGCCCTAGAACAAGTTCTTATGGGTTAGTATGAGGGCCCTCTTACTAGAATACTATTTTAAATTTCTCGACAAAATCACAAATGGTTGCGAAGATGGCCGACAAACAAAATGAGGAACTTAATTATGATGCGTATAATTAAAATCAAAATAAGGAGGGTCGAAGGCCCTAGACCAAATTCCGGAGTTCTAAACCTGTCTTATGAGATAGCATGAGGACCCCCCTTATCAGAATACAATTTTAAATCTCCCGCCAATTACAAAAATAAAACAATCTTATTAGAATGCAATTTAAAATTTCCCGCCAAAACAAAAACTGCCGATACGACTCATAATTAAAAACAAAATGAGGGGCCCTTACTAGAATACTATTGCAAATTTCCCGGTAAAACAAAAATGGCTGCCAAAACAAAATGGCCGCCACAATTTAATTATGACGCATAATTAAAAACAAAAGGGTTGTGGTACAACTTAATTATGACTCATAATTAAAAACAAAATGGCCGCGAAATTTAATTATGACGTCATAATTAAAAACAAAATGGTGGCAAAATTTAATTATGACTAATTAAAAATAAAATGGCGCTGGAATTTAATTATCACTCATAATTAAAAACAACATGGCGCCGGAGTTTAATTATGACTCAATCAAAATGGCGGCGGAATTTAATTATGTCATAATATGGTCACGTGGATACCCCTACTCGGTCCTTGCACGCGCATTTGCCTACCCTGCAGGAGCTGGACTGTCAAAAAGTCTGTTAACACTGCCAAAAAGGCCCTAATTAGGGGTGAAAATGCCATCAAGGGTCAACCCCACCCTCACCACCGCCCCAGCCCCCACGCTTTCCCCTATCACTTTTAATTAATTATCACGTAACGTCCCTCAAGGGAGCCCATTCTGCTATTATGAAATGGATTGCCTTGAATTTTTTAAGTTATCTCCAAGATCGCCCAGATGTTCTACGAATTCATTGGAAAAATATACAATTGAGTAACGTTTGGTTCGCCATTTTATTAACTGTGTACTTTTAAAAACTAAAGTAAAATACTGAATTAAATGGATTTTTTATTATTTTTTACACTATTGCATTAGGACACGGGACGCCTAAAAACTTACCATAAACGACAACTACATTTGTCACTTAGACTATACTTGTACTGATACCCCTGGTACTCTTCGTGTGATGAGTCCATGTCCCGTATTTCATTTTTACATAATTGGTCATCTTAGGCATTGAGCCACATTGACACTTTATATATTAAAAATTAAAAACTTTAGTTACTTATATCCCTACCTCACTCATGTGATGCTGGCATAAAAGTATTGTTTGCCAAATATTGCCACACAATATCAAGTAAGAATTAACCGCAAACGGTGATTTTGCAATTTGTAGGCAGCAAGCTATATTTAATTCACAGAGGTTAAACTTGTTCGCTTCTGCGCATTAATATTTTACTTACACTAACTATTGTTATTTTAACTAAAATAATTATAATAAAAATCCCATCATTATTTATAAACAACGAAGGAATAACCACATATACAAGACGGCTTAATTGAACGCGGAATTTCCGTGATTCACAGTACCAATTTCTTTTAAGCTTTAGTTTATAAAATGTTCAAATTCTATGGAATATACTTGGATCGTGTCTACGTAAAATAGGTACTACTTATTTATATGAAAGAAAATTAAAATTCATTTTTGCAAGTTTTTATTAACGTAGTTATTAGTGTTACATAAATGAATAATATTTAATTGTGTAATCAGTTTAAACTAACTTCATTAACACGTACCTATAAAGGTTTGTCAAATTACACCGAAGTGTTTATTGTAATTTTTCTGTTGGAAGAATGATTTGTTTACCTTTCAGATTTGATTGCGGTTTCACAATCGCTTGTTTTTCCATGTTGTATAACTTCATTTCCGTTGGTTTACGAATTTATAAATAACCATTTTCTAACAAATTTACTCTATTAAGAAAATTATTTATCTGGTAAATACACTTTTTAGAATTTAGACAAAGTATAATGTTTGGCTATGAGTCAATATCATTTTGAAATCTAGTACACGAAACAAAATAAGCATGAATAAAATCATTTACAAAAATATGGGTCAATGTAACGTTTAGGTGCAGTTGCGAAGAATGAAGCAACCAAAGTGTACCGAGATTAGACTGATACATCCATAATATGTAGAAATTTACTTCTTACAATGGCAATGAGTTTCCTAAACATTTCAGAGAAGAAACTACATTTTAAAAATTTCAACGACTCTTAGATGACATCATTTATATAGTAAACTGATTTTGTTTCGCATCAGCTTTCGAAAATACTAGTTAGTTTAACCAGCTCCACCAATATCTCAGCACTTGTGATTAGTTCATTTCAAGTGCAATTTTGTGATCAAAGCAAATTTCATTTAAATAAATTATTTAATATAAATCCAGCTAAAAATTAAATGTCGATATATTCAAATCCAAGCCTATTCGATTTTTTTGAC
Source organism: Vesta saturnalis (assembly GCA_036346205.1). Taxonomy (NCBI): domain Eukaryota; kingdom Metazoa; phylum Arthropoda; class Insecta; order Coleoptera; family Lampyridae; genus Vesta; species Vesta saturnalis. Next base: position 1,917,225 of record JARFJB010001949.1, on the reverse strand, counting down.
AAAATTGGGCCGGTGTTGAAGAATTCTTAAATTTCGAGTATACAGAGGCAATAAAGGTTATCTATTAATTTTTGTCCGGCAGAACAGATTTACACGTTTCGAGCAGTTTTTAAACGGTCTAGGCCATTTTCAATATGATGTTTGCATGTGTGTGTGTGTGTCTGTCTCTGTCATACGATAACTTAAAAAACATCTGATGTGTCCAGCACATTTATTGGCGTAGAGTTAAAGGTTTTCCATACATTTACCAAACATTTTTGGGGTTATATAAAGTGCTTTAAAGGAATTATTTATCATTTAGTTGAGTTGATTGACCTATTTTCACCGTTTTTGTTTCTGTAGCGCCACATTTTAGAATCGGGCTCGGCTTCCATCATCAGGCTTAGTCCTGAGGACTAATTTCACAGTTGATTCAAATTCATTTTCTTTGATTTTTTTCTCAAGCGCTTAATTACTCTCCGATTGGAACTTGGTACCTTTCACTTACTAGTCCATTGAGTAGGTAACCCAATATACAGCGAAATCTAAGGCTAAAACTAACGAATGACAAAACTTACTCCTGGGCTTAGTTCTTGAGATATTAGGTGTTAAAGTTAAAAAAAACTTGGCAACGTGGTCTTAGTATACTGCTGTTGCAGACTTCACCCCTTGCTACGGAAAACAGTTACGTAAGTAACGACAATAATTAAGCATTAATTAAATGTATCAAGGGCTTATTTTGGCTGCGAAAATGCTCATAGTGTCCATCCTCATTTTGAAATTGAAATGTTTATTTGGACAGATATCATTTATTGCAATAATTTACAATTCAAAACGGAAAACTTTATTTTAATTAGGTTTGACAATATTGATGCAAAATGTTTTAAGCACAAATATGACACGTAAACTCAAACTTTCAAAAATGACATTAATCACAAACCTTGTTACTTTTAGAGACGCATGTTAAAATAACGTCAGTTTAGTTGAGAGGTTGCAATATCTTCAAAATTTATGAGCCACAAAGTCCTAGCATTTTTAAATATGAAATTACAAATAATGCAAAAAATATTTGTTCCATTAATTATGTGTTATTGATATAATTTAAATGTATATCTCCAGAAGCAGAGGCTTAACAGAAAATTGGTATTAGAATTTTTACTTGTATTTCATCATGGAATTATGTGATGTAAATGTTATGCACCATTAATAATATACCCTGTATATTTTTTAGAACCTAACCTCTTCGCGCATTATTGGGATCCATATGGGTTTCATTTCTACACAAGTTCAGTTTATCAGACTTTCTGTCAGTGCTATACAAGTAACTTCTGTATGTTGCGGATATTATTCTTGTGTTCCTGTGTTCTAACTTTGAGTGGTAAACTCCTCTCTCCTATGTATGATTTGTCGCATTCGCATGACATGTTGTATACATAGTTCTTGGAATTCTGGTCTTCATTGTGTGGTTTGGTTTTGGTTAATATTCCTCTGAGTGTTGTTGTGGATTTGATACTGGTGTACTTTGTCCGAGTTACCTGATATATGCCATTACCGCGGTGTATTTAGGTTCTTCTTGTTCGGTTACCCTTTCCCGGTTTAGGTTAGTTGTTAGATCAGTGTAGCCATTTTTTTGTTTGGCGCCTTAGTGATATTTTCAGGTCCTCTTGTTGGAGAGTATTGCTTCAGCTCTATGGTACAAGCATTTTGCCACGCCTAACTTCAACATTTGTGGTGATTGGAGTTGTAGTGTAGATACATCTCCATGTGGGTGGGTTTCTTGTATACACTTAGTAGTTAATTCCTGTGTACAAGTACATCTAGGAATCGCAGTTGTTGCTCCGACTCCAATTCCATTGTAAATTTTATGGAGGGTGTGTTATTTATTAAAGTATTTAACCCGCCGCCACTGTGTAATTTAACGCCAATGTGTAGTTTACGCGGAGTGATTACTGGCGAATCTGAAAAGGACCGATGTGAAAGGAGCGTATCGGAGAGAAAGACACTTGCAATATTGCTGTCGGTCAGAAACAACGGGTTACAAAGACCGTTGCATTTTCTGTACAATTACACTATGTAATTAATCTGGTTAAGTTAATACAGTTCATTTGTTTAATAATACAGTCCACGCTTTTTATTTACACCACCAAACATAGTCCTAAACATGGTACTTCGAACCGTATGAACTAAATCAGTGCAATAATTGTGTTTATTAATGGATGCCGCGATAAGGCAACAACGACGGGTGAATTGCAGTGTACCAGCATAGTGGAGTGACGGCGCGGTCGTCTGGCTCATTTGATTTGAATGGTCACGCTTACGAATATCTACCCGGTCGACTGGAATCCACAAGCGAGTTCGTTCGTTTTATTTTAATTAGTTTACCTATCCCTATTAGACTTTCCTTGTATCGATATTTATTGGGGAAAGTAGTTTGCATAATATTTTATTAGATTTCTCTGCTACCAGGCCTAAATTAGGTGTAAGGAAAATATTATTTTAGGTTTTTTTGATTTGGTTTATTTAATACGGAGATAAACAAAATGGCACCGAATGACGAAGAAATGCAGGGCCGTCTTAAGGTTCTTACAAGAAAAAGGGCTTCGGTAAAAACCAAATTAACGAATTTTAGTTCCTTTATTAACAAAATTAAATCTGATAGGGACTCTGGCATTGATATAAGTGAAAATTTGATAATTCAATTACAAGATCGCATCTCATCAAATGAGGGCCTATCTATTATCAGAGATATTTGAACCCATACAGGAAGAGATAGAGCTATATTTTCATGAGCAAGACAATGAGCAAAATATAGAAAGGTCTATTTTTGAAAATAATTTTTATACCACTTTACCTGAAGCAAAGCTGCTGTTAAAATCTGTCAATTCGAAGAATAGCTCTATCTCCGATTTAGAGCTAGTTTTTGAAATTGGTAGGGATTTAATTAATAACCAGCACATTAAACTACCAGACATAAAACTACCGTTTTTTGATGGAAGGCATAAAGGATAGCTCGAGTTTAGAGATTTATTTACATCATTGATTCACAACAATAATAACATAAATGAAATACAGAAATTTCATTATTTAAGAGCCTCTTTAGAGTGGAGTGCCGCACAGGTTATAAAAGGTTTAGAGTTCTCCACTGATAATTATAAGGCTGCTTGGGACCTTGTCTGCAAGCGATTTGAGAATAAAAAACTTTTAGTGCATAACCATGTAGAAGCAATTTTTAATCTGGGTAGGTTAGACAAACATACTGCTACCTCAGCAAACATGAGAAAATTGGTTGACAATGTTTTCAAACACTTAAGGTCACTATATTTATTGGGCATGCCTACTAGTTCTTGGGATGTTTTGGTTACGCATATAGTTTCCAAAAGGTTAGACGAGACATCTATTTCGAAATGGAAAGAATATAAATGTAATAAAGATACTCCTACATTATAAGATATGTTTGATTTCTTAAAAAATAGGGCTGATTTATTGGAGCGCTTAGAGCTTAATAAGCCCGAGAAAAATTATGTATTGTTCCCAAAAAATGAAAGTAGGTCACTTTTAGCTTCCAATGATAATAAGCAAGATGTAAATTCTAGTGACAATAGTTCAAAAAATTGTGTCAGATGCGGAGGTGAGCATTTGGTATTTCAATGTCAAAAATTTCAGTCTTTTTCAATATCTGACAGAAGTGATTATGTGAAAAAATTTAAGTTATGTAGCAGATGTTTACGTCACGGCCATTTTTTGAAAAGTTGTCGTTTATTTCGTGGTTGTAAAGCATGCCATTCTAAAAAACATAATACACTGCTACTCCAAAAGCAGCACTCTAGCAATTCCACACTTGGGCTTTCAGAAATAGGGTCTGGTGAAAGTGCCAATAAGCCTAGTGTGGCTAATAATAATAATACAGTCCACGACTTTTATTTACACCATCAAACATGGTCCTAAACAGGGTGTGAGGCAATTTAAATGATCTAGGAATTCATCCAATTTATGCTTGCCATATTGCCACACTACGAAGGTATCGTTCACGTATCTAAGCCACATCCTTGGTTTTTGTGTGTATTCGGATATTGCTTGGTCTTTGAAGTTTTCTATGCATATATTTATACTATGGGTGATAGTAAGAAACCCATCGCAGAACTCAAACTGTGTTCCTTAACATATTTAATAGGTAAAGCATTTACTTCAAGGTCTAGGAAAAACACAAAAAACCTAGACGTACAAAAGGTAAAATTAAGACGTACTTTCATACCTTCTTTATATTATAATATGCCAAAACCTATTTAATTGGAGATTTTATTCTTACCCATTGAAGTTATTTGGATGTATCTCAATAACTTCACGTTGTAAAGGGACAAAATAATGAGTTGGTCTTGACAGTATTTCCATATTATCAAATTGATAGAAACAGCTAGTTGGTGTAGCAATGGGTAGCCCTCTTTGAAATATGTAAGTGTCAAGTTGTGAAAAATATTAATTTGAAATTCATAATAGCACCCACAAATAGAAATTTATCACATATCAATTAAAGATCTAGTCCGATCTAACAATAGTTAAATAAAAAATAAAAAATAAATAGTTTTTGGTTAATAATCGTAATTGTTATTGTACAGTGGAAACGCAATGGACACGTTTAATATGATTATTAATTTTAAGTGCTGTGATAACATATTTAAATGGTAAAGCACTTATTTAAGCTCTAGAACAATCACAACAAAAAACATACACATACTACCATTATGCCTTTTTTAATTATAAGAGGCCCAAACCTTTTTAAACAGTGATTTTGTTCTTGCCTGTTGAATTAATTTGGTCTTGATAATATTTCTGTATTATAAAGTAAATGTGATGATTTAAAGGATTTAAGACATGCTTATATACCGCAGATTTCTCGGGTTGACCCAATCTACAAACTCACATATGTCCTTTAAGTATTAAAGCTACGTTTTGTGGTTCCAATGTATACTTTTCCACTAGAACTAGATAACTTATTACACTCCGGAAGATGAAAATGGATTTGAATCGTCTTTAGGTGACCTTAAACGTCCTTTAATATTTCTTGTAGGTTTAAAACCAATCCTAATGTAATGACCAATTAGGATGTTTTCAATTCTATCTGTAACATTGCTTATAAAAGGAAGAAAAGCGGTGTCGACATTAAGCACCACTTTTCCTTTATGGTTATGTCTAGCATATCTTTAATATCTTTAAGTGAATACTCGTTAGCTTATCCGAGTGAGTCGGCTTTCGGAAAACCTAAAAGATATAGAATGATTAGTTTTAGATATTACACTGAATATCATTTATAATTATTATTCCAGATGGTGTAGCAATGGGTGGCCCTCTTTGAAACATTAGTAGTACAAAATGCACCTAAAAAACGTTTAGTGTGGAGACAGGGAGCTTACACATTTATTATTTAAAGACACGAGGAAAAATACTACATGAATTTTTAATTGTTAAAAATGATATTCAGTTTACCGTGGGGTAGGAAAATAATGGAAGTTTACCGTTTCTAGACTTACTAATATCTAAAACTAGTAATTTTCTACCTTTCAAGGTTTACCGAAAGCCGATTTGCACCGATAGATACCTTCATAAGCTAACGGATATTCACTTAAAGATATTATTAATGTTATTACACACCTGCTACATAACCATAAAGAAAAAGTAGTGCTTTTCTACCTTTTATAAGCAATGCTATGGATAGAATTGAAAAAATCCTAAGTGGTCATTACATTAGAATTGTCTTTAAACCTACAAGAAATATTAACGGACATTTAAGTCCACCTAAAAACGATTCAATTCGATTTTCATCTTCCGGAGTTCTAGTGAAAAAGTATACCTTTGTAGCGCCTCCCAGGTACCTATTTTGAAAAGTGTAATTTGAACTTATTTGAAATAATGCAAATTCAAGAACAAAACCATCGCTAAGTGATTTATCTTGACTTTACTGACAATAATGTTACAATTACCAAAATTAATTGCTTGCCTTACTTCGACTTTCCTGGCAATAATTAAAACATTAGAATTTAATTCTGATATTTAATTACTCGCAAACCTCAAATCTGGTCAAACGAATTGGTTTACACTTAAACACAAAAAAACCCTGTAGTCACACTCATAATTGTGTCATAAATAATCAGAATAGAAATCGTAAAACCAAACATGTGGCCCTTTAAAACCAATCATGCCGGTCTTTAAGTAAATAAGCACATAAAACGATAAGGCAAATTACGGTACATATAAAATACAACAACAGTAAAATTGCAGAGGTGGTAATAAGGTAAATGCAAGGACAAAAGAAAATACACAAGGAATTTACACATACACAATTGTTTAGTGACTACATACTTAAAATTACAGTAAATTACATATAAAGAGAAATTAGTTCGCAGGCAAACAAATCTACTTAACAAACTAACAAAAAACTCATTAAAACAATGCCTTGCAAGATTAAATTGTGAATAGATCATTACATCGTGACCGATATTCTTCTATACAACAATAAAAATAAAATTCGAGGTGTCTAACGGTCATCTGGAACCGGGAGTATGTAACCACTTGGCAATTGCCCATTACAATTAGTAAACAAGGGTTATCCTGTACCCGTTCTCCAGGCCCACCTCTACACAAATATAAATATAAACAACAAACAATGCTAATTCACACAAATACAAGAGTGAGGGAGCCCTGTATCGTCTTTTATTTTAGCAGATTTCAGCTTAATGAGTCCGCGTGCGAATGAGATATATCTGCAAAGCAATGCTCGATTTTTAATACGTTATATAGGCTTGTAGAATTATTTGCTGCCAGCCTTAATTTATATAAAAATACCTACTTACACTTGTCCTTTAATTGATCACAGACACAAATCGTTAACATACCCGATTTAACTTCAAAAAGGGTGACTGTTATTTATAGATTAATATTTGAAAACCACATTAAACTAACACCCGAAAGAAGACAAATTAGCGTTGGCTAATTCAAAAGAAAATGTACCCACAAGAAATATCTTAAAGACAACTGTTTACAGTGAAGGTATTTAATTAACCAACTCGATCTGGCTCCGTCGACACTCTAACTGTCACTCTTTTTCTCCCCCGATTTCAAACTAACTACCTTTACTCCCGCAATCAACCCTCATTTTTCAAAAGTAACAAAAGAAAACAAAAAATTATTATGTTGGAAGTTTCATATTATTATTGAACATCTTAATTTTAAGAATATGCATTCGTTCGTAACAAGCGCTATATTTGTCTCAAGTTTCAACGTACCAAACCCTTAGCCAAATATTAGTTACAAAAATAAAATATCCCGAAAACGATGCTTAAATAACGACTTAATATTTAATAAAATATGTTAAACCCCATCAATTAACTTTCCTATCGCGGTAACAATTGCGATTAAAAAAAAATGTTTGTTGCAATAATAAAATTTTCGCGGTCCGCTACCTACACATTGGAACCACAAAACTTAGCTTTAATACCAGCCATAAAGTGCATATGCGATTTTATACATTGGGCCAACCTGAGAAATCTGCGGTAGCTGAGCATGTCTTAAATAATTTAAATAATCACATTCAGTTTCATAATATAGAAATATTATCAAGACAAAGTCATTATTTTGTACGTTTATAACGTGAAGCTATTGAGGTATACAAACATCCATATAAATTTCATACAATTGTTAACAAAAAACTATTTGTTTATTAAATCTGACTAGATATTTAATCGGCATGTCAAGTTTCTGTTTGTGAGTGCTTTTATCAATTTCAAATTAATCTTTTTCACAACTTGACACTTACATCTTAACTTGAATTTGTTAAATTTGTTGTTTGATTATGACATTTTTTTTTATTGTTAACCTTCGTCCATTAGAGGGCGTTCTGATTTGTCATCTTCAAGGCAGTTTAATAATATTTAATTTATTAAAGATCTAGCTATTATTTATTAAAATAAAATTAGATTACTTAGTTGGCTTTCTTTGTTTATCAAACTGTTATATTAATAGCAGGCGTATATTTCCATTTTCATAGATCATAAATTTAAATTAAAATCTCAATTAATTCTTAAAGCTATTCACATTTACTGAGGAGGGTAACTGTAATTATTATCAAAACGTTTAAATTTATATAAAAGATAAATAAATCATACAGGATTTCATAACCAAAAGATAAATATTTTATTATACTATTAGATTACTTAGCTTTGTAATTATACCACAAGGCGGCATTGGAAACTGATTAACTCCTAATTACACCCCCAGACAGTGCTACTGGCTTAGATTGCTTTTGCAAATTATATCACAATATAGCATTACAAGTTGCATGCGAACTTTTAATTATTCCATAAGGTGGTACTACTAATATTTAAATTACATTACAAGATGGCGATGCAAACTGCGTATTAATTTCAAACTATACCACAAGATGGCACTTAGATTTTACCATAAGATAGCGTTCGAAACTGTATGTTAACTTCTAATTGTATCACAAGACGTCACTTCTAACTGAAATTATACCGCAAGACAGCGTTATAAACTGTGCCCTAACTTCTAATTATACCACCAGATGTCAGTTCTATCTGAAATTATAGTACAAGGTGCCGTTATAAAATGTATGCTAACTCGTAATTATACCACAAGATGGCCCTAGTAGCTTACGTTAAACCACAAGGTGACGCTACTAGCTTATAAATTACACCATGGAAACAAGATGGCAGCAAATGAAAAAGGCACACGCAATAAAAATGTCGGATAGTCCAAAAGGCACAGGAAAACAAGGTAGAATACAATAAAAAAAGGTACACGGTAACAAAATGGAAAGCCAAAAAGGTATACGTAAATGACGTGACGAAAATACAAAATAACACACGGAGGAACATGACCGAAATCCAAAAATTTAGCCAAAAACAAGGAAGCGGAAAATATAAAAGGCACACTATATCAAGATGGAGAAAAGTCAGAAAGGCACACGTAAACAAGATGGCGGATAGGTAAAAATTCACGCTGAAGTAAGAAGCGGAAAGCTTAAAATGCTCATGCAAGCAATATGCCGAAAATCCACAAAGGCACACGGAAACAAGGTGACATAATGTCAAAAGGTACACTTAAACAAGATGGCGGAGAACCAAAAAGGCACAACTGAACTAAGATGGTGGAAAGCTTAATATGCTCACGCAAGATGGAAATCCACAAAGCCATACGAAAATAAGATGGGGGAAAGTACCCGAAAACAAGATTGCTGAAAAACAAAATGGCACCCGCAAGCAAGATGGCGATAATCCAAAATTACACAGAAAATGCTGGATTAAAATTCTGGGATAAATTACTGAACCAAAATGCTGGACTTAGGGTGCAGAAATAGAAGGTGAAAAGGGGACATTAAAGAAAAGCAGCTGGTGGATGAAAAATCCGCCTTAAAGTAAGCCATTAAAGACACATTAAGTGGAAAAACTCAAGGTCATTAAAGAGTAACTTAAATCTCTCAAGTACCGCGCTCCTACAAATACCTTTAAAACCGGTGAGCATCTATTAGCTTTCTCTTTTTATTGAACTGAATACTCGATTGGTAATACAAGGCTCATTACTTGTTGATTAATAATAATCGTGAAAGCTTTCATTTTCAAATGTATTGATGAAACTCTTCCGAAAGGTATAAATTTTCTTTCACTCATTTAGTACTTATTTTCAGTGAAATAATTCAACCTAAAAACATTAGCTTTTGAAGATGCATAAAAAAACCAATATTTTGTTACAGATGTTGATAATTTTGGAATCTGGAGACATGGAGTAAAAACATTCAAATATTATACAAGGGGAAAGTAATGTACGCTCACAATTTTTAGGTGCATTAGTAGAAGCGCGCTACTTGAGGGAATTTAATTGTGTTTTAATAACTCTGGGTTATTAATGACTTATTTTGGGTCGGATTTCTCATCACCTGCTAGGTTTCTTTTAGGGCTACTCCAGAACCTTGGTACAGCATCTTCCATGTACCTTTTGGATTTCCGCTATCTTACTTGCCTATTCCTGCCTGGTTTTCTCCCATCTTGTTTCCGTGGGTCTTTTTGGTTTTCCGCAATGCATTTTGTTTATTTGTGCCTTTTTGGCTTTCTGCTATCTTGCTACGTGTGGACTTTTTGCTTTCCCTCACCTTGATTTCTGGTGCCTTTTTGACTTTCGCTATCCTGTTTCTGTATACCTTTTTTGGGTTTCATTCTTGTTACCGAGTCTCTTCTTTTAGGCTTTTTGCCATCTTGTTTCCGTGTATTGCCGACATGGGAGCCTCCACTTTTTGCTAAGTCGTGTTCTGGTATAATTTAAAAGCTAGTTGCGCCGTCTTGCGGTGTAATTATAAGTTAGCATACGCCATCTTATGATATAATTTAAGCTCGTGGTATTATTACAAGTTAGCATACACTTGGAAACGCCATATTGTGGTATAATCAGAATTTAACACGCGGTTTACAACGTTATTTCATAATGTAATTTAAAAATTAGTAACATCTTCTTATGCTGTAGTTCATTCAATTTGCAATGCCATCTTGTGATATAATTTAAAAAAGCTCACTAAGCTAGTAGTACCATCTGCGGTGTAATTAGAAGTTAACCGGTTTACAATTCCAGCTTACGATATAATTCAATGGCTAGTTAATCTAGTGGTATAGTTAGAATTTCATTAGTAAGGATCTTTAAATTCTTGAACGTTGTTGTTAAACTTTAATTGCTAATACACATTAACGAATGTGATTAAAAAATGTTTAAGATCTATTGCCTCATTTTTCTTGATGCATTTTCAAATACAAATATACAGACAAAGAAGCAAGTTACTCAACGTCCAAACATACAAACACGCAACCTCCCAAAACAAAGAAATAACCCAACAACTCCCTGCAGACTGAAAAAACTAAGACATTCAACAAAGTCACCACCACATACAGACACAAACAAATAAGCACTCAAAAAAACTAAAGCAAGAAAAACAAGTAAACCCAAACACGTAAACCCACCAACGTGTATACACGCAAAACACAGAAATTAACAACCACGTAAGCACCCAAGCATATAATGTTTAAACAGGCAAACAATTAAATCAAAGAAACATGCAAACATATATCTCACAAACCAATAAACAAACTAGCCAACAAACGAATACTTACGAATACCAATACAAAGAAGGCACATCATATGTAAACGCACAAACCTACAAACACACAAACAGACAAAGCAACTAAACAAACAGGCTACTCAACAAACGTACAAACGCAAAGACACCAATAAACAAGCAAACGACGATTTCCTAAATTACCGTCTAGATTCTGGTTAACAGTTTGAATTAAATGATCCCTCGTTACACAACAAGTTAGTTGTTAACTGTTTATGTGTTTCAATGCTTCTATATTTGGGCGTTTAATTGTGTGTCTGCTTGTTTGCTAGTTTCTTCGTTTTCTATTGTCTTGATTGCTGGTCAACTAATTCTTTGCAGGTTTACTTTTTTTGGCGCTATTGTGGGGTATTTGGACGTTGGTGTGTTTACTGTTTTTGTGTATGTTTGTTGTCGTTTGTATCCACGGGTGTTGAGTAATTTGCTTTTGCCCTTGATTTGTTTATTTGTATGTTTGTATATTCGTTTGGGTATTTAGTTTGCTTGTTTGCTGGTTTCCTCGTTTGCATCCGTGTGTTAGGAGGTTGCTTGACTTTTTTGCTTGTTTCTTTGATTTGTTTGCTGGTGTTGTTTGTGTATCTACGTATTTGTATATTTGCGCACGTTTATTGATTTGTTAGTTTCCTTGTTTGCTAGCTTCTTTATTTGTTAGATGGCTAATTTGTTTATTGGTGTTTATGTGTTTGCGTGCGACGTTGAGTAACTTATCTGTTGCTTTGATTTCATTGTTTGCGCGGGTGTGTGTGCGTGTGCCCGCGCGCATGTGTGTGTGCGCTTATGTGTGCGTGCGCTCGTGTGTGTTTTTCTATATTTGCTCGTTTGCGTGTTTGAGTGTCTGGGGGCGTGTATTTGTGATTGTTTGATGATGTGCCCTTCGAGTGTATTTCTTTTTGAGTCGTTAAATTATGTCATAATATGTCCACACAAAATTTACACCAAAAACGTTTTTTTTTAATTTCCAAGATAGTCAACCAATGTTGCGGAATACAGTTAACTTTCTCTTTGTCCAAAAAAGGAATTTGTAGTTTTCAAATTATATCGCAAGTTGTACACGATACTTTTTACCACAGCATGGTATTTATTGTAAGCGGCTACGCCAAAAAGGCTTTGTAATTTTCCAATGATATGCCTGTAAATGATGAGTAACCACTTAAGGACTGTAGCAAATGGTCTTTTTCAAGTCTTCAGAAAGTATTAAACAATTCTAAGTATGTGAAAGATTAGAGGGTAATCCTGAATACGGCTTTATAGGTAAAAGGCGTAATATTTAATGGGCTTTTCCCAAACACCGAAAGTAAAACTGTTATATAAACAAGTTTCTACTAATTGAAAAAGTAGAATGTTGTTCGAACCAAAGAGAATTTTTAAAAATATCTTATCAGTAATTTTAAAAGTACTATTTCATTAAAAAGGCATTAGTGAAATTCTGTGAAATCATTAGAACCCATTAGTGATGTAAGTGGCCTAGCGTAAATTCCCAGGCTGTCATTAGAAAAGCAATTAAGTCTTATTAGTAATCCCGGGAAATCTCTCCTTATCAAAGTCATTAAATGGCAATTAAAAATCTCAGGTTTAGTTAAATGCAATTCAAGAACCGTTTAAGATCAAAGAAGAGGTTGAAGTATTCGGATGCTGTTATAGTGTTTTACTTGTGTGATGATGTAATAAAACGATAAGCCCTTCCAATACGTGTACAAATAATTAATAAACATATAACGAATATACAAATGCAATAAAAATTGAATTACTCAAGGTGAGAGGCAGGTGTATCCCATGCCAGCCGGGGAATCACCACCACCTTTTCCATGGCCAGTCACACTTTCCATACCCTTAATCCATTCTCATCCTATTCTCCCTCTCACCCTCACTATCGGATTGAAAGTGCAGAATTAAAAAAAATCGTTGTGGTTTTTAGGGTAAAAAATACCGGACGTAAAATCCTGCCACTTTCGAATGTACGGAAGGGCAGGGTCCAGCGAATTAGGAAATTACTCACTTTCTGATCTCTTTAATCTTAATGCAACTTCTTGAACGATTCCAACCTGGTAACTTGTTTCTATCTGAAACACGCGTCTCCTCTGAAAACTCTGATTCACCAGACTTGCAATTTTCCCAATACAATCTTCACTTTAATACTTTAACGATACAAAGGAGCAGTGTGTGCCTAACTCGTCGCTTGCAAAATTATTTCTCTTTATGATTTGGTTCAAACATTTGGGTTCTAAATTAATGCAATGTTAGTGATGCATCTATTGGTCTCCCAACGACAGTAATTTTCAAGACACCTTCGATTAGCTTAGTTTAAAAGTTTACTATCTTTTTTCTCCACATTGTGATATCTCCATTCTGGGAGATTTCAGTGTTCATAACCCTAATTGACTTCAATTTTCACCTAGTACTAATCCTGCTGGTCATAATGCAGAAATATTGGTCATTTCATGTGATCTCAGACAATAACAATATTTTTTAAAAATAAATCCTATACCAAATGAAAATCTAATAAAACGATGAACTAGACACATCTCATAATAAAATACTTATCTTTTTTGGGATTTTTTAATGGTGTACTTTAAATTATACAATCTAAACGTTTCGATAACACTTACAGTTATCTTCGTCAGTAGTAATGTTTGTTAAAAATTGTTAAAGATGTAGTAAACAATTTTGTCAAATTTGAAAAATTAAAACATAAACATAAGCCTGCTATTAGTATAACAGTTTGGGAAATATAAAGCCAACTATAAAAATTTTTTAGTAAAGAATAACTAGGTCATAAAATTAAAATTAAATATTATTAAACTGCCTCAAAGATGACAAACCAGAATTAAATTTAAATTTTGTTAAATGTGTTTTTTGGCTGGCAAATTACATTGTTAGCTTTCGTCGTAGAGAGTGTTCTGGTTTGTCATCTTTGAGGCAGTTTAATAATATTTAATTTTAATTTTATGACCTAGTTATTCTTTACTAAAAAAATTTTATAGTTGGCTTTATGTTTCCCAAACTGTTATACTAATAGCAGGCTTATGTTTATGTTTTAATTTTTCAAATTTGACAAAATTGTTTACTACATCTTTAACAATTTTTAACAAACATTACTACTGACGAAGATAACTGTAAGTGTTATCGAAACGTTTAGATTGTATAATTTAAAGTACACCATTAAAAAATCCCAAAAAAGATAAGTATTTTATTATGAGTGTTAATGGTGAAAGTTTACATTTTCATATAGACACATCTCGTTTAAGCCGTCGTAAATTTTCGTCTGTAGCAAAAGCCATCAGTAAAAACTTTGGTACCTGTTTATTTCCCCCCTGACACCTTTCAACGGATATGTAGTTGTTGATTCTGTAGACAAAGTCAATCTATTTGTGAATTTATTTACATCAAATCCGAGTTTAATGATTCTGGAAAAGATGCGTCCCTAGTCAACTTTTCTTTATATGCTATGAAACCAAGCCCTAGACTTTATCATCAGTAGACTTGATCCCAATAAGGTGAGTTAGGTGGTATCCCAGCTACTGCCTTAGAAATGTTCCCCCGAACTGGTATCAGTTCTATCTAAGCTCTATTCGATATCTATGGTTTCAGGGGAAATCGGCAAAAAAAGGCGACAAGATCAATCTCTCTAAATATCGACCAAATGCCGTCACCTCCACTTTGTCTCAAGCCTTGGAAAAAGCTACCAACCAAGATTCCCCGAATCTCAGAACCTCTTTATTGACCACTAATATGGTTTACGCAGAGTCGCTCAATAGATGACCTTCCTTCATATGTGACCCAAATTAAAACAATATAACAGAACAATTCGCTGCAACAGTTGTAGTCGCTTTAGATATTTCAAAAACATTTGACCAAGTCTGAAATAATTGTTTACTTGCCAAACTCAACTCTTTTGGGTTAACTAATACGTTCATCAACTGGGTTGCCAGTTTCCTTGATACAAGACGAATAAGTATCATAGTTGATGGCTTCTTTCAAAAGACGTCAACATTAACGCGGGCGTACATTAACTACTATTACTACATGCCACAGGAATCAGTGGTATTTCCTACACTTTTTCTGCTTTACATAAATTACCTTATTTCTTCAATGACTAACCCGATCCGTTGCTTTCCTGACGACAGCACTCTTCATTGTAGTTCATGTTAATCTATCATAACAGTAATCCACCTTATATCTCAAACCAAGACATTAAAGCTGAAATGGCCATTTTAATCAACAAAGACGTTCTACGTATCTTTTAATGGGGAAGAAATAATCCGGTTAAATTTAATGCTAACAAAATTCGGTGTTGCCTTCTGTTCGCCAAAGAAGAGCGGTCATTTCCTGTTGGAAGTATAAATGACTCACATCTTAGGTTTCTCTCTCTATTTCTATGTTAGGAATGACTGTGACTTCAAATCTATCATGGGTTGACCATCTTCTGTCAGCTAGTAAAGTAGCTGCTCGCAAAATAAGCTTTTTATACAGATCTAAGCAGTACTTTACCCTTCAACAACTCTTTCGGCTATATTCCCGTTACCGTCTACCTTGTATGAGGTTTTTTCAGGGGGGTTTCCTTATAAACATGTAGCATCATGGTCACTGCGTATATGTACACCATGTGCGGCTGCTTAGGCGAATGCTGGGGTAGTATTTTCCCCCTCAGAACCCTAACTCCGTTGCTTCCGATCCTATCCTGACCACATCCATCCTTAATCCCATCATGCATATATACGTAATGTATGTATGTATGCTGGGAATCCATGATTGTGGCTGAAGGAGCTCGGAAAATTCGAGCAGCCCGTCCTCACCCTTAGGGAGGGAATTAAATACGTGGCCTTTTCCTTTCCCTTTTTTTCGGCCCAAATTCAACCTCAGTTAGAATATAATTATCACCTCTGGGTTGGTGCTCTCAATACGCGCTCGATATTGTTGGCCATTTTCAAAGAACAGCGATTAAATTCTTTGATGTCATCTCGAGCCACCTTTGCTAGGAATACTCGGTTTATTCATTCACATCACCAATATGTAGTTCAAACCCCAACTTGTCGTACCATACGGGCGCAATTCACATTTTTCTACACGATTTCCAAACTCTAGAATGATCTTCCTAGTTCTTGCTTTCCTCTTACTTATGATAGTCTTTGTATGCCTCGGCTAATGACTCATCGCAAGAGAAAACTCTACTCTTCAGGTCCTCTGGGGTATTTTAATGCGTTTATAACAATAACACTTTAATAGATTTATTCAAAAACAGACAAAACAATTTTAAACCGTCATTACAAAGAAAACCAGGATGCTTAAACTAAGGGCACGTCGGTTTAAAGCTACTACTAAACATGCAATCGAAAGCTGACGTAATAATCCTCTAGATATCAATTCAATTCAATAATGGAACATGTTTACTGAATTATTATGTCACCCTTTTAATTATTAAGCATTAAACAAAATACATGCAAAAATCTGTGTAAGCTCGCGATCTTCTTCGTTCGCTTAAGCAAATCCGTCGCATAAAGGGTGGCAGCTACCTGTACCGTTGCCTGGTTGCGATTCCCGCTTGAAACAAACAAAAGCCAATTGATGCGACAAAAGCTAAGCGAATTAACGGCAAAAGCTTCTTGTAGCAAATATAGATTGCTATGTAGTTCTCCAGGAGAAAAACGCTCACTACATTTTGTACATCTCGCATTTACGAATCTTTACAACTTTACGATTTATAGCGTTTTAATTCACTGTAACACTTTTATGGCCGTTATTAATAACTGTTTACAGATAAGTTGGAGTACTTGCTTGTGCTATAAAGATTGACCAGCGATCTCTTCCGCTGTCAATTACCGACTCTGACTTTCGCGCCTTTGTTAGCGTCTCTTTTTCTACGCACACGTATCTTAATCTACATATAACGTAATACTACAATATACAAGGCAATTTTCATAAAAGCATTTATACAATATACTGCAGAGTAAGAAATCTCTTACACTAAATTGAAATAAAATAAAATTTCTATGCTCATTCACGAGGTGCTTCAATGACCACAATTATTAAAAAAAAAGAAATTCTGCAAATTTTATAACGAGACTATTAGACGTTTTATAAGGCTATATGTAGGAGAAGCAACTGCATTGATGATAGGCCTTAAAGAAACATTACATTTGTGGAATAAAAAATTTGCTGAACCAATTGATGAGTAACAAAGAGGGCTTTCCCCATTTAAGATCACCCAAGGATGATTAAAATACATTGTTAACCTCCGGGATATAAAAGATGTCTAGTTCTTACAAAAAGTATAGATCGGAACCACAAAATTTAGCTTTTGATACTAGAATTTTGCAGACTAAGCCAACTAGAAAAATCTACTTTTAAATATGTTTTGCCATCTATTAGTTACAAACATACAGAACGTTAAATCTTGATTTTAACCCTTAACCACCGTCGTCAGATATTTGGAACTCAGTCACCGTCGTGCGGTCACAGTGACCGATACTTTTTTTTTTATCGACAATGTTTTTCATTTTTGCTTTTTTTATAAGAAGGAGATGTCTGCTGTAGATGTGTGTTAAGTAAAAAAAAATATAAAAATAAATATACATCACTGAATATAAATTTTTATCGAAACAGAAAACTGTATGTGCGTATGGTAGTCATTTATACTATAGTCAAATAAAAAAATATTTATGAAAAAAACAAAAAAGGATCGAACAAACTAAAAGTGCTTTCTTGAAGTTGAAAGATGTAACAACTTATTAAAAATACTAAAATTTAAAAAAATATAGTAAAATGTAAAAACTGTAAAGCCTTAAAATTTACAATTTATATTTGCAATTATTACATAGTTGCGTGCTACACTGCTAGCATACGGCTTTATGACACACATAACACAGATGAAAAGTTTTTCTTTTGATTTTTTTAATCTTAGTTCACATGGTATACGTTGTTGAACCATTCTTCTTTCCAAATGAGGTCGTACGAATTGGTCATCTAGTAATTTGATAAAATCGGCTTTTTCAAACTCGACCCTGTCTTTGTGAGATTGATGAAGTGGGAATGAATTGACCCCACTAATATCAAGTAATCGGAAAAAGATGACCATTGGCCAGCGTTGAGTACGACGGCTCGTGGAATGCTTAGCACACTTTTCGTCGAGGGAGTCTACTCCACCTTTAGTGCTGTTGTATAGGGAAATAATTTCTGGTTTATTATTATCCCTATCAATGGATTTTGTATGATGCATTGATGAAAGCAGAAGTACTGCTTTGTTTTTTTTCGAGACGTAGGAAACTAATGTCATATTTTTTGTAAATCCGAAAATTGATGAACCCACTTCTTTTCTTGGAGTAGGAAGAAATTGGAGTGGAATTTCTTTTTTGTTTTTCTTGCGTGTGCGCACACACGTCAGGCCATTGTTTTTTAACTGCTCCGACATTTCAATCGACATAAACTAATTATCGGCTGTCACGTTTCTATTTATATTAAAAATCGGTTGTGCTAGTCTTAGAACCGCTTGTGTAGGCTTACTGAATTTTTTTAACTCTTCTGTCAGACCAATCCTGTCAGTATCTTTGCCACTGTAGATGTAGCTATTATAAAAATAACCATTTCTGGCGTCGGTCAAGCACATTATTTTCAGACCGTATTTGTATGGATTTGCTGGCATATACATTTTAAACTTGCATTTACCTCTAAAGGATACAAGCATTTCGTCAATACAAGTATTGGAACTCAAAGAATAAGCAGCCTGTGAATTTGTAATGAACTGATTAAAAATTTCTGAGACGGGACGCACAGGATCACTTTGTTTTCTCTCCTCTCTACTATCAGGGTCGTCGAATCGCAAGCAAATTAACAAAAAGGAGAATCTGTTTTTAGACATAACCGAACGAAAAATGTCCCTACCAGATCCATCAGTTGCAAACATTCTTTCGATTTTTTCATGATTCGAAACAAATGCTGCTGTATAAAATAGTAGATCGATGAACGCTTTATTTAGTTCTGGTCTTGAAGTTCATGAAAATTTACTTCTTTCTTTTTCAATTTTTAAGCTTGTCCATCGTAGTATTTTAAGTAACATTTCTTCATTAAACAACACACTCCACGTTTCAAGAGGTTCTGCTTTATCTCCAAACCTAGCACTTGGACGCAAACCTGGCAACTGCATTATAATATTGTGCTGTAAAGTTCTGGTGCGAGACTGAAATGGTTCAGAACACCATTTGAATCTGTTTTTACCATAATAATTTTTCCTGTTTTGTACTTCAATTTTATCTTCAGATTTATCACTTGAGTGTTTTTCCTCTACTTCACCCTCACCTTCTGCTTCATCATATTCTCCCTCAACCTCTGAATCACTTTCATGCTCACTAAATTCATAAATGTATTCGTCAAGATTTTCATATCACTACATTCACTATCATTTTCTTCATGCCATTGTAAACATGTTTCCTCAAAATTTTTATCCAAAACACTGCAATATTTTACCCTTTTTGATGGTCCAGGTTGATTATCCATCATAAAAACTAAATGTTAAAAAAGTTACGATAACGCCGTCGTGCGGTCACTGTGACCGGTAACGAAATTCAAATTCACGTAGCTCGATTATAAACGGACTTACCGCCTTCTACGTCTAGAAGCACACTGAGAAGAATGTGGATTGAAGGTACTGTGCCGCTAAAGTCTCTATGGTAAGAGGAGGGGAAAATACTAAATAATGAAAATCGGAAGCGGTCACTGTGACCGCACGACGGTGGTTAATAAGGGTTCATTTATCTTGAGTTCGTGTTTTTGCTGTTTTCTTATTATAACACAATTGTGCTGTTTTAGGAGGTGGCAATTTTTTTAAATTCTTATCGTATAATCTTTTTACTACTTTTATTAAAAATTATAAAGAGGCATGTAATTATCATAGTACGCTTATTCCTTAAGGTTCCCATATATTTCATTAAATTGTTTTGGCATTAACAATAATTCATAAGATTTCGTTTATATTAATATCCTATTATATCCCGTAAGGCTAGAAATAAGGGTTGAAATCGCGAAAACTTTTATTTTGATAAGACCAGTGCAGCCTAAATTCAGCTAGCATAGACATTTTATCTGTTTTTTTATATTTCATATGCATAATTTAGTGCCAGAGTATCTTCTTCCAATAAAGAAAGGACCACATTTTGCTTCTTTGTAGCATCAAGTACCTACTGTAAAATTCAGAGCCTTCCAGTTTTCTTTCGAACTGCACACGTATGAAGACATTAACTATTAAATGTTCCTGAATATATTAAATAGCAAATGTCATTGTGCACAGTGCTGCCTTGAGTTATTCATAAAATGCAAAGGCTTTCAGTCTCGTTTGGCCTTGTTTTTATTGCGTTTGTTTTAAACTACAAATAGAAATGTCCAACTTATTTTTGCAGTCATATAAGCATAGATTTTGTAAAAGTTCTTTTCGAAATATAAATAAAATATATTGTTTTTGCAAGATGAAACTTTTTCATTGTTAAGATCTTTAAAATTAATTTATTGCCATTATTAAGCTAACTTGATTAATCTTATTTCTCAAATTGAATGCACATAAAACAAATGTGTGCATTTTTTAAAGATTCAATAAGTAATTTTATTTTAACATATGCGAACTTAGGTGTGACAACAGAGGCCTCGAGATAATTTGTGTCACGCGAAAATTCAGTTCTGCCCAATTCGCGTCACTAGTTCTGAACAAAACAAGTTATGTATTGTTTTAATAAAATATCCTCCATTATTTTTGTGCGCTCCGAATATTGTACGATTAACGGGAAAAACGCAATAAGGAGACAAATTGACGAAACATAATGTGGGAAATTTTTAGTAAAACATTTCGTTTTAATGACGACGATAGGTGCAATTGCTTTTGAAACTTATGGAGATTAGAAAAGAAATTAAGAAAATACACGATTATCTTCAAATGATGATGATTTATAATTATGAACCCTAATCGTCAAAGTTTTCGATTTCATACTCCATAAAGTCATTAGTTATTTTTTTATATCACCCATGTATGCGGGTCAGGGTACCTTGGCAGTGTCAAAAACCTAATCATAGAAAGATATATAGATATACTTTGGAATTAAGGAGCGCCATTATTTAAAGTTAGTGACTATTTGAATTTTTTCTTAAAAATGATATTTGTCAATACAAAACTTGATATAAACTTACATTTTAGATTTTGGTCATTTTGTACTACTCTTTTAAGTAAGGAAAATGAGTGTGTAAAGTTTAATAAATCGCACTTTTTATGTAGCACATGATTATGTGGGCAAGGAGTAATAATTTACTTACTTCCATATAAAAAGAAATAAATAATTTAAGCGCTAATTTTAGTCACTGATGTTATAGTAACAAATGGTCAAAAATTCTTTAACGGCAAAGTACGTTGCTTGATTAAATCATAGACGGTTCGGTAAATGTACGATGTAATTATCTGTCTTATAAATCAGAATGGTTAGTTGGAATGGGGAATACAATATGACGTGTTGTTGACACTTCACCGACCAGTAGCACGGGATTTCCAAGGTCCTCTGACAAAACTGCGACTAGAACGATCGTGGCTACGACACTCATAACGCATTGAAAGGTCGGAAGAAGCCGATACTTCATATTTACAAATGTTTAAGATAACAAGTGTCATTAGTTCGTAAACCAACTTAAAATATTACGTGTATTGTGTATTAATAAAACCGGTGATAATGCTTCTTTTTGCTTTTCTTTTGCTGGCAGGTAATACAAATTAACAAATATATTTTAACTTAACTTCATATTCATTTAGCATAAGAATTTTGTATTCTTCAACTTTTCCTAAACCGGTTTTCTTATATTTTGACATTGAGAGTGTACTCGGAAAAACCAAATTTATATAAAATGTTTATATTATAGTTATTTTATTTTGCATTATTTAGTAATATCAATTTCACAATATATAATACAATTTTATTATTATTTTCAGCGCCTCAAGACAGCAGTACTCAACATTCTGGTTTTCATTCGTTAGATCCACAACGTACACACTCACCAGATAACATATTACCCCGATTTAATTATTTTGATTTAGAGTTATTACAAGTAAGTCATAAGAGTTGGGATTAAAATTTAAACAAAAATCCTACTGTTTTCAGTCTTTTGACGATAAGCGAAATTATTTCATTTCGCCTGCTAGTATTAAATCAACTCTTGGTATGATCCTTGAGGGTGCAAGAGGAAAATGTGCCGAAGAAATTAGTAGGGTTCTTCGGATTCCACTTGATCAAAGCAGCAGCAGCAGACAAAAACTAAGTAGTATTCTGTATGATTTTAATGTACGTATTAGTATTATGGAACGCTTAATACAGTCAAGGTTTATTGTAGTCAAAACCTGGAACAACCCTTGTGGAATCCGCAAATGGGGCTTTTATTTCAAATGTGTATCGTGTTGTACCTGAATATGAACATATCCTGAGAAATTATTATAAAGCAGACGTGAGAGCCGTAGATTTTTCAAACAACGATTATGCGGCACGTCTTATAAATGGATGGGTGTATAATAAAACCAGAGGATTAATTACTGATATTATTACTCCAGGTGAAAGGGACTGTGTTTTAACATAATTTATTTTAATTAACCAGTGACTATATGTTTACAGCAAACTTTAATTCAGACGCCACCTTGGTTATTGTTAATGCCTTATATTTCCAAGGAAAATGGAAAAGCGAATTTGAACAAAGAAGCACGTCTATTAAATGCTTCTACGGAAGAAATGGATGTACAAACACAAAAATGATGCAAACCGTAGATAACTTCCCTTACAAATATATCGCTTCTTTAGATGCAGAAGCTATATCTCTTCCTTATGGAGTATGTATATCTCTAATATCTTTCAATTGAATATAACTTTCACATTTTAATAGGATGGACAGTACTCTATGTTAGTTGTTTTACCTAGTAAACAACAATCTGTGGATTTACTAGTACGTGATATAAAATTTTTGTCAGTTGCCTCAATTGTGAACATGTTAGAGCCAACGGAAGTTTTCGTTAATTTGCCGAGGTTCGAGATAGAGCATACAGCTGACATCGTTTCTGATTTACAAAGGGTAAGTTTATTTTTAAATTATCAGGTAATCGTGATCTTATTTTTTACTGTAATAATCAGAAAAAGGAACTTTGGGTCGACATTTCACTTACCAACGTAATATAAATTGGGGTTATATATTTTTTGCGCACTTTTAAAACTTTAAAAATCGGGAATTTGTGTGTACCCTTGATTATTGAAAAAAGTACAACCTATTCGATAAGTTAATGAAACCTATTTTTGATCACTTTTGTACCACTTTGTAATTAGTTCGCTCTCACATTTTGAACCAGGAAAGTTCATTGTCAATTATCTTCATATCGATTAACATCAAAACCACATCATATCTTTGTTGAAAGTAGGTATATAGTGTCATTAACACTATAATTTCCCGATTTCTAGTGTAAAATAATTTTTTTCAAATAACTCAAAATTTCCCAATTTGAATATTCAAATACTATTACTTCTTTTGATAGCAATTCAAAAAAATGATATCAATCGCATAAAACTGTTCAGTTTTAGTTTTAGGTTTCTTTTTTTTATTATTTTTTAGTGACGAAACGATTTTGAGTCATTCTAGCAACCTTACTATGATGTGGTTTCGTTATTACTGTTCTCAGCATACGCTGAGTCATAGATTTAGATAAAATTCTACATGAACTTATTTCTATTTCTTTGTGAACCGAACCAAGAATTTTTTAAGGAATTTTAAGTAATTAATAATGAAAACAGTCTTGGAGATTTTGCCAAATAAATATCTCACATTGTATGCTCATATTTGGTTAAAAAAAATACTGTGATGCTTCTTTGCTAAATATTACAAAGCGTTTAGCTTTTTTAAATAATCCAATAAGATTCTTTTCATTCTTTTCTGCACATTAAATGTGAATTATATTGTTAATCAACAATCACTTAAATAGTTTATTAAAAGAAAGTTTAAAGGAATTCAAACTATGCTTTCATATAATCCTCCTTGTGTTAATAATTAAAAAAATTATGTAATTGTATAATTCCATCTTGTTCTTAGTATGTAAACGTAACATTCAAGGATACTTCTGGAATATTACTTTTAATTTTCCAATAGTTAAATAGGGCTTTATGGTATTTAGATAATACGGCGATTAATTAACTTTATATTTAAATTAGTAATATTTATTAATTACTATGAAATAAATGTAATGTTAATATTTTGCAGTTGGGTATCGAAGAAATATTTGGACCTAACGCCAATTTAAGTGGAATTATTCAAAGAGGACAAATCAAAATTAACAATATTGTACATAAAGCTAAAATCGAGGTAAACGAGAGAGGAACAACGGCCGCTGGTGCTACAGGAGTTATAGTAATTCCTTTAATGGGTACTTCAATGCCGCGTTTTGTAGCAGATCGTCCATTTTTGTTTTTCATTTATCATGGCGACTCTAAAAACATTTTATTTGCGGGTAGATTAAACTACGTCAAGGAAGCGTACGATGAAATTTTTACAAAATCGCCAAACGTACAACCTCAACAGACATACTCAAATCAGAAACAAAATAAGCAGCAACCTGCACCGTTAAGCTTAGATAACAGACCTGTAAAGCATAACACTAATCCTCAATCTCATGGTATACCATCACCAGCAAATTCACAATGGAGACCTGCTGTAGATCCACCTAGACCGCAAATCCCATCACAATTACCAATTAATAGTCAATGGAAACCACAAGAGCAGACCATACGGCAGCACGGTAATTCACAAACATCAGAAACTAAGCAACCTATTTATTTCGGTACAGATACTGTGCGTGAAAATAATGCATACTCTTCTCCGTACTACGCAGTACAGTGATCAGAACGAACGTAATTCTTACAGTAATTAATAGAAATGAATGTATATAAATTATGACTTTATTGTGCTAAGAAATGTGACAACCAAAAGTCTGTAAAATGTATTTCTTAAGTTACTGTTTTTTATATTCTTAGATTTTATTATTAAATTTTGTAAAATAAACTAATGTAAATAATAATTTTGCATTTGCCTTCACCCCGTAACACAATCAGAAGAGGATTGCCTGGTCTCATAATACATTTAATATAATTCATATTTTACTTACTCCAAATATCATGTGTCATAAGGGCGAGGTATAGGTACAAAGTAATTCTGTATGGATTAAACTTAAAAAAAAGGTATTTATGAAGTTTTCGTTGCACTACCATCATACCATTTTATAGTTAAAGGTACTGACAAAATTTCACGCTAATTATTCAGTTAATTACAAAGTTAGGTCTTTGGCGATTTTTATGTGAAATTTAACACATGCACATATACATATATAGGAGTTAACAAAACGTAAGGTTTTATTAATTATATCAGCCTACAGTTTAAATGACTCTAAAGCAAAATGTGTAGTAAGTCACCAACTGACTTCTTGACTATGTCAAATTTCCTTCTTTTCACATTTATAAACAGAATGCGGTTAAGTAAGGTTGATAATGCTATTAACTGTTACAAGTAAACAAACTGCTGATGAATGCACGCCCTATTCTCATCGTATTCGCCCTCTATTTTTATGGGATTAAAAGCCCAAAATTAACAAAATATGGCTGTGATTTCTAGGGTAAAAAATTCCGGATATAAACTCCTGCCCCGTTCGGATGTCCGGGTGGGTATTCACTTTCTGAGCTTTTATTGTAACACCCGCAATTTCAGATTTAATCTTAATGTTGTTCACCAGCACCTTGAACAATTACAACCTGACATTTTATTTCTATCTGAAACACACGTCTACTCTGAAAAGTACTTCACCCAACTTGCAATTTCCCCAAAACAATGTTCACTCCAACTATTGATACAAAGGAGGAGTGTTTGCCTATCTGGAAGACATCATTTACAAGAGGTTTTCTTCTTTGGAGAATAAAAAATGCGGCGTAATTTGGTTCAAACATTCTGGTTCTAATTTGTGAAATTCTACTGTTTCTATCTAGAGATATCTCTATTCCTATAACTCTAATTGGCTTCAATTATATTTTACCATTAACATGTTATCTCACACAAATGATTTCGGAAAACACTAACCCTAACCATACTCCATACGATCTAGTCTTCATTCTTACATAAAACCCTTCAGCTCTTTCCCCAGTAGATCTATCTGACCATTGTCTAATATAAATAACTTCTACTATGCCAAATTCCTAGTTCACTGATAGAACCTTGTGGCGTTTTAAGTTAGCTCAATGGAGTAATTACGGGGTTTTTTGCAACCTTCCCATGGCGCGGCGTGAATACTGTTTTAAGTCGTCTTCGTCTTTGAACAGTGCTCTTTCAGTATCTTAAGTCAACCTCATGGACATGGATTTATGCATTCACAAAAAACAAAATCGTATAGGTGAATCGCATGTCCAAACCTGGTTCAATAGGGCGTGTGATTATACAATATCTTTGAAAAATAAGTCTTACACCAAACGGAAATTCAATAAAACGGCCAAGAGTCATGCGGAGTACATTGGTACTAAAAATGCCAGTAAAAGTGTTATCACTAAGGCTAAAACGTTGTTCCAACAACCAAAACATTAAAACTAGCTAAATGTTCTTTGAGTAGTCGTAAATTTATTTACTTCAAACTCGCGTCTTAACGATTCTGGGAAAGATGTGCCAGTAGTCAACTATTCTTCATAAGATATGAAACCAATTTATTTTCGATACAAGCTCCTAGAATCGATCATCAGTAGGTTTGATTCTAATAGGGATACTAACCCAGAGAGTATCCCAGCTATTGTCTTAAAGAAATATATTCCCCGAACCAGCATCAGCCCTGTCTAAGCTCTATTCGATCTCTATGCTTTTTTTTGTGGAATTTTCTTCATCACGGATGGCACATATTTAATCTCTTCCCAAAAAGGCGACAAGACCGATCTCTCTAACTGCCTATCAATTCCCATAACTTCCATTTTGTCTAAAGCCATGGAAAAAAAGGCATAAATTTACTCATAACAGTAACTCACCTTCTCTCTCAAAGCAAGGGATTAAAGCTGAAATGGCCATTTCAATCAACAAAGACGTTCAACATATATTTGAATGGAGAAATAATAATATAGTTGAATTTAATACTAACTAAACTTAGTGTTGCCTTGTGTTCGCAAAAAAATGCTTATTTCCCGAAATAAGTATGAAGCTTTCAGACTCTATCACTATGTTAGGAATGACTATATCTCAAATCTATCATAGGTAGACCATCTTCAGTCAGTTACTATAATAGCTGCTCCTAAAATAGGCTTTTTGTACAGCTCCAAGCAGTATATTACCTCCCGACAACTCCTTCTCTATGTATAGCGCAAATTCCACCTCATCTAGAATATAGACAATTCTCACCTCTCTGGTTGGTGCTCCCCCATACGCTCTGGATATCGTTAATCGTATTCAAATAAGAGCAATTAGGCTTATAAATGACTTGTCCTGAACTTTTGACATACAGTCACTTAAGCATAGAGGAATCGTTTCAATTCTTTTTTTGTACTATCGGTTTTACAATGGCTATTGTACTGATGAACTACATCCTTCCACTCCACCCTGGGCCACTTTTGCTATAGATACTCGGTTCGATCATTCACATCATCAATATGCAATACAAATTTCAATTTGTCGTACCAAACCGGCGCAACCCACATCTTTCTACACGGCTTCTAAACTCTGAAATGACCTTCCTAGTTCCTGTTTTCTTCACGACTAGGATATGAAAAAATTTAAGGCAGGCGCTTACAGTATGCATCCTCCTAAGTGTTTCTGGATGCTTTACAACGTCGGGCTAAACTTAGCTTGTTCAGGACCAGAATTATTAAATAAAAATTTCTATAAAAGTGTAAGAGCGAAACCAAATAATTCTCAGTGTTATTTCTAATAAAACTGAGAATTACAATTATTTTCTCAATTTCCAGTTATATATTTTTTAAATTACTGTTAAATTGTTTATATGAAAGACATGCATGTGAGGGTTTTTGTAGCACATTAACTAAACCATTCACAATATGTATATTGGTAATGTATATTACAGTAGGCATTTGCTGGTTTCACAGTGCCTTTGTATTAATTTGTAGAATGTACACAGTCCGCTAATCAGAAGGAGAGGACCGATAGGCACGTACATGGGCCACTATAAAAAGATGTAAATATACAGGTAGGATTATCCCTACCGTATTAGGTAGCGAACAAGTACAAATTGGAAATTATATTTGTACAAATTATAGATCATGCATATCTAGAGCTCGCTCATGTCAAATATTGATATAAAATATAACCTCATCTTTAACTTTTTTATGTTTTTAGCTTAAATTTCAAAATGCCCTACGATTACTGGTTACCGCACGGTTCTTCGGTTACGAATCAAAATAAGAACCTCTTATTTAATAAATTTTGGTTTTATTCAATGCAGCAAGGCATGGAAGATGGATGAAACGAAATACGAGTACGCAGATGAAAGAATGTATGGTATGGGTTGCATAAATATTCCAGGAAAGTGAATGTTGCAGTATAGGAAATGATGGAGACAATATTGAAGAAGGAAAAGACGAAACGACATATACAACAGAAAGTGTTTTGTGGCAAACTGTTCTTAGCTTTTTAAGAAGTCAACTGATTTCACATATAATGCTACAATAATCCCTAGTTCATTTTACTCGCTTTTTAAGAAAACCAGTTTGATTTTGTTTACTTAATTTGGTGCAACATATGTACGAAAGCATCATAGACGTTTAACAAAAATGTATGTTCGACTAGAGTAAACATATTTATGCAAGCTTCCGAAAAATGTTTTTTTTAAAATTCATTGTTTTTGACTGCTTTGCATTAAAAATCTTGAACTGCACTGAATTTAGAGCACGATGAAGTCAAGAATACAACTCTATCAGACCTGTATGCCAACCATGAATACTATTGAGAAATAATGAGACTAGTTTCAATTACTTGATGACTGTTCCATAAATTTAATTTTATATGTTGATATAACTACAATTGCCTCGTCTAGGCCTTTGTTTATTTAAATTTGGAATTTTTGAGAATAGAATGGTATTAAAAAATTAAAGTAAAAGGAAATTTCCAATTTCTAATGTGTAGGTCAAAAGACATTTAGAAATTTGTTAAACTTTACAATTTTACTTCCTCTATTTATAGTAATATCGTTTATACTGTAATAGGCGTTTATAGATTTAAATTTTATTAAAGTCTCATGACTTCCTCTTCTAGGACTCAATTGCGTTTATTTCTGTTTTGTCAACTTGTTTGGTCCTATTAACATTGAAACTGTCCTTTGATGGAATAACCTGTTAAAGGAGAATTTGTTTCTCTCTTCTTTTTCTCCTCTTTATGCATTTCAACACATAACTAGGTTTTTTAACTTTGATATAATTACGTTTTGAATAAGACTCGCAATGGTATCTGTTTAATAATCGCAAGTTTTTGGATAACTTTTAAGGTCTGAAGATGACACTGTGCGTCGAAACTAGTCACCCTTTTGTTATGTTTCATTAAGTATTTCAATATATACATTGTGGGGAAGGTTTAGTGTTTTTAAATATGCCTTTACTTGATGACTGTTAGTTCTGGCATAAGTTCGGCAGACTTTAGTCTCCATTTCTATGCCATACTGAGTGGAACATAAATTAGAGAAATATGATAATTATTTGGACCAAAAAAAAAGATAAAGGTTTTCTACTTTGTCATAAATCCTTTAGGCCAAAATTATATTATCGCCTTTTCATTCCTATTGTGTGTGAAAAGAGATCCAGTAACTCTACGCTGTCTTTCTTTCTCCCACAATTTCTGATAATTTTCTCTTTGTAGATGCCTTGAAACAATTTTGATGTATAATGTAGCTAGTTAAGTAAATTAGATACTGTGCCTTTTCTGATTTAAGAATTTTTTTGTGAATAATCAATGGTGTTCGCTAGATTAGATATTTTTTTGTTTGGTCAAGTCTAAAAAAATATACCCAACAGCAAAGTTGACACAAAATGTAAGCAGAAAGCTAAGTAAAACTAAAATTACTGGAGCATGATTATTATAATAGTGTATTATTGAAGCTTACCTAAAAATTAAATTAAGTACAATTTATAGTTATCACTTACCGCTAACTGAAACATACTCTAGAGAAAAACAAAATGCAGCAATATGATTACCAGCTGCCGAAAGTAGTCATATAGGGCCGGTTATGGCGGTGGCCTTGGAAACTCCTTTCAAGGACAGGTTGTTATCTATGCTAAAAAGTAGGACAAGGTTAAATGGTTCTTGTATTGACTAAATTGAATCAAGGTCTAAACTAAAAGTAGGTCAAGGTAAATATTTTACAAGTTGAACATGTTCTGATAGGCACTCAAGTCAAGGATACATTTTTCTTATATAAACCACAGTGTCGTGTGTTGAAATCAGTCAGTTAGCAACTTGTAACTGTTAAACATGGAATTACCAGGGTTAAATCAAAGCACCTATTGCAAACCCTTTAAAAATGTGTGTGACCTCGAGACATCTACAACGTATAAAGTGATACATGTGAATGAGAAATAGAAGGGATATACAAGGGGGTAGGGATGGTTTAATATAAATCTTTGATTATACGTATTGGAATGGTAATAATGAACAGTCAATATGTGGTGTAAGGTTATGGCCTAAAACTGTAAATTGTGTTAGTGTAGTGCAAAGACTAATATACCATTTTCAATCATTAGAATTTGATGTTGAACATGAAAAAGTATATGGAAGGGGTACTTTTAGTGGTGAGTATTTAGATAATCTGGTATGCAAGTATGGTGAGGAAATACGTCTTTGTGAGAAATACTTTCAATCGCATAAAGACGGTATAGAGTATATTTCTTGTTTAAAATGATTAATGGGAAACCTTAAAGAAGGAGGGGCGTATTAAAAAATCCAAACACGTACTTACTATATAGGGAAATAGGAATTGGCGCATAGGTAAGAGCGCAAAGAAGAATGGGAGTAATTAGCAAGAGATTACACGTTTTAAAAAAAGGATAGGAGACTGCAATAACATAATTTCACCAATCCTCGAAAATCAACCCCGTGAATGTGTATTTGTAAAAAGCTTTAGTAGAATGTAGTATCTTGTGTATACATTAATATAAATATAAGTTGAAGTTGACACAAATTTATTACATAATAGTATTGTAGTACATCGAAGTAAACATAATTAAGGTATTATACAATGTCCTTAGAAACCATGAATTGTGATAATTATCAAAACTTAACCACTTAACGACAGAGTTTTTTCCTTGACGTCGTATTACACGCTCAACTAAATATATGTCAGGATATTTAACATTTTGAAGCACAGAATAGCTGCAGCATTCTTTTCCGTTACATTTATCGGTTTGTATCCGATTGTTTTATGCTTTCTTTGAATTATAATCAGCGACGATATGAGGCAATATCGATCAACATTTATAGAAACCTTTTACGGATTTTCTATCTTTATCATGTTTGTGATACCGGGGACCATTAGCATATGCTACATAACATAACATGACTTTCACGCCATTCCCTTACGGGATACGCAAAACAATCCCTGCCTCTTACTTATTTTTCATTCACAATCTTTCTCCATGCTTTCCTATCTCTACGTATCTCCCTAGCTTCCTCAAGATTCATACATTATCTCTGACGTGTCCTTTTATTTTTAAAACTGCTCATCTTTCTTCCTTTTATCATATATTCTACTACATTCAGCCAAGTTTTACGCGACCTACCAGACCGGCCTTACCTCTAATCTCACCCACATATATTTACTTCGTTAATTTTGCGTTGTTCTCTCAATGTGACCAAACCAACGTATACCTATCCATCATCGTCTTTTCCTCGCCATATTCCTTCATTATACACTCATTTTTTATCTTATGCCTTCTCATTTTACCACATGCGCTTCTCAGGAATCTCATACCCACCGCATTTATTTTTCTTTCGTGCTTTTTTCACCTTCCCGATTGAACACCAAAATTTTAGTTTTGTTCACGTTTACCTTCAGGTCCATGCTCTCACAGACTGTATTAAACTTCCTCAGAGCAGTTTGTAGTTCATCCTCACTGTCATTTAATAAGACTGTGTCATCTGCATACACCAGAGCTCGTACGTCACCAACCATTACACCATTTGTATCGGTACATGCTTGCTTAACACATTTATCCATGTATACATTGAACAACCACGGTAACATCACACAGCCTTGTCGCGATCCTTGCTTAATATTAAACTATTCACTCACACCTCCTCTCATCCTAATACATGCCCGGCTACCAATGTATGCTGCATATGCTACATTATGTATCTAAACGACAATAAGGTTGCCGCATTTCTCATATTTGCTCTGTAAATTAAGTTTCACGGATAACAACCAAAATCCTTATTATTAGCAATATAAATGCAATAATTGCATTTCTTTTGGTTTATAACTAACCTTAAAGATCCGTATCAGTCAGTAGTCCTAACTGTACTTTAGTACTTTCAACCAAGGTACGGTAACAGTGTGCTGGTTCTAGGCTATACACATCCAGACATACCGTCAAAAGTTTTCGAACACGTCATCCAATAGCAACTCATCTGATATATATATATATATATATATATATATATATATATATATATATATATATATATATATATACCGAGTGTGTAACGTTTAAAATGAGCCCACACCAGTAGCAAGCAATAGTATTCCTCATCGGTTATATGTTCATCACGTATACTATGCTAAATTTATTATATGAGAGTACAGTGACATCATTCAATTTGTTAAAGCTGCCTATGTACGCATAGGGAAAATTACATTTCCTTCCAATGAGGTTAAAATAGTTATTTTCACCAAAATATTTCCTTGCCTCTACACATTGTTCACAGGGTGCAACCATGAAACTACAACGAATCGTAAGTTAACGTATTTCTTTTCCTAAGAGCACGACTGCTTATAAATTCGTCTACGAACGTATGCTTTTCAAACGTTATATATTTCTCATTTGTAATAGGAAGCATGTTAATCTTCTTCATTTCACTCGCCAAATGTTTGATGAACATGTGAACATCATAACCACTAAAATTATGAAAAAAAAAACTGGGATACAGGTATCTATTTGGTAATTTAAATTACAAACAGAATAGGCAGCACCACGAGATTAACCAGAGGCGTAACAGTGATCTCTTACTTTGGGGTTCCTAAGATCACCCGAAAACGTTTTGTCACATATTTGTCGTAATTTCGACTTTTTTCATATATTTCAGTATGTTCATTAGTTAGTGGCAAAATTGCAGGAACAATAGTTTTCACATGCTCATTATACATGCGTTCTACATCACTCTCTATTTGTGTAATAAATTTCTCTGCTACATTTATCCCTTCATAAATTCCTAATTTGGACAATGAATCGTTTTCACCGGACTTGTTCCGTGAAGAAATGAGAAGCGGAGAGAAAAAAAGGAGAGAAGGAGATGGACCACTACTCACCTATGGAAGTAAGGAATCGCCGGAATCAGACGCTTCGGGCGGGGTCAATAACGTTCCGGTAGAGATAAAAACGGCGCCAGGGGCCGCTCCCCAAAAGAAGAACTCACCGTTATCCCAGCTCCTTAATAACTATGTCAGAAAGTTGCGAATAGGTGACAGTAAGAAAAGAGACAGGAGAAACAAATATGGAAAAAGAAAACAGTGTTGTTGGATAAAACAAAACCTATTATTATTAAATCACACAAACGAATACATATAAAAATAAAATGCGTTTCACAATAAATTCTAACAAAAGACAAATAAATTGGCAACTAACGTCCAAAATGAGGTAAGTACGCTATTAAACAAAAGTAAAATTTATAGTAAGTTATTAATTAATTAAAATAGGAACCTGTTTAATTTCGAAAGGCCTTCCTAAGGTAAAGCAGGGCTTTCTTTTCTAATCGAAAAAGTTCATATGCTAAATGATAATTCAAATTTACAACACTTGTTATGTCCCAACAAAAAATTAATTTAAGAAATTTGAAAGAGAATGTTAAGAAAAATAATAAAATTTAATCAATTATCAATATCAAATTAAAACATATGGAAAATATCTAAAGCTGAACTACTATGCGCATGTTTGTTTGATACTTAATACGTCACAAACATTAAAAGATAAAAATATGGCCCACAGTTATTTACAGAACGGTTGTCGTTAAAAGAAGGATTTACACAAAAATTAAATTAAAGATCTAATGAAAAAGTAAGTTATTTAGTGATTAAGTAATACACTACTTTTAACAATTATAATTATAGGTTGCAAACACAAAAACAAAGAGAAGGGAAATGGAAAAGGGATTTCAGATAAGGTTGGAGGGAAATAATATTTTAGTGAAAGCAAGGAGTTATTCTAGTAGTTTTCCTTATTTTAGTATTAAGGAAAGGACCATAAAGGAACGGGTGTTAGAGGTCTGAAGATTATGATTTAAAACGTCTGATCTTTTTGTTGATTTCTGCGATGATGTTCTACTTAAGTTATTTTTCACGAGATGAACTAAATAAGTATGAA
>JARFJB010001949.1:1860000-1877500 GCA_036346205.1 Vesta saturnalis | reverse complement strand
TACACCATGAGGTCATTTATAAAGATGGGATGTTATTTTTAAATTATCGAGTTATTGCACCGGTAAAACTTACAAATGATGTTTTGTACTGCAAAGTCACCCCGTGTTCTGAAAAAACAAAGACACGAGTAATATTATTAATGTACTGGCCAGAATTTACCCTTCAACAAAACCGCAGCGGACGTACGTGATTATTGAGGAAAATTCTATTTAGTAATGCAAGATTATTTCGCTAAATATGTGATAATATTCCCTTTATGGTGTATAAATGTACCAAATGTGCCACAGAATACAATTTTGACATTTTTACTACTACATGAAGATTTACTTTAAGCAACGGATACGTTGAATGGTTAGGCACATTTCCAAACGAATAATAAAATATGTATCCGGGACAGCATTGATGGAATATCGAAATTCTCCCTTTATAGCTTCAAAAACACTATAACTAAAGATTTAATTGTTTTATACAATGCTTTTAAGCCGGTTACTTTACAGGTGTGGATTGGTTCATCTTACACATGTAACTAGATCCCTTCTACGATATATAAGTTATGCGAAATCGTCACATTGCTTGCTAAATGTTGAGTTTTACGGCTGTTACTTTCGACGAGTTCCTCATAAGTAGAGGTAATGGAAATACATATTTGTAATCTTCACGAAAAGATGCTTTCGAATAGTTTTGTTTAACCTTCACTTATGATCTAGTGAGGGTCTTCCAATCAAAATAAAATCAGAATGTGCACTTTTATAGGTGGCATGCCACCGATGGGTAAAGTCAAAGTCTGACAAGGGCAACTTGTTTCCCTGTTATCGCCGAACCAGAGACAAAAAAATAAGAACTTGCCGCGTGCGGTTTCTAAAAAGTCAAAACAAATGCTGTCAGTTTATTTTATAAACACAAAAGTCTAGCCCTAGTTAACACATAAAGCCTTACCACAGCTTAAAAAAATGTTTCATACACACTAACGATAAAAGAATCAATATTATTGATTGGCAAGTGGTTTTGGCCGTTTTTCCAATAATATTGGTGTATAGATGATGATTTTGGACATTATAGGTTTTAAAAATGATCACTATGATAAATCTTTAAAATTTTGTTCTTGCTCTTCTACTAAATGGTTTCAACCGTTTCCCCATTAAAATTCGTGTAAGAAGAAAGATCTTGCACATTACAATTAAAAATTATTATTAATTTTATTAAATACATAAATAAAAAGTTCAGCTCGAGTAGGATTTGAACCTACGACCTGTACTTTGCTAGAGTAATAATTTTTAATTACTTATTTACTGTTGAACTCATTCGTTCATAACAAAAACATAATAGTTTGTACATTACAAGTTCCAAACTACGTGCAACTCTATGAACTATAAAATTTTGTTCTTACTCAATGAGCAAACAGTTTTGTCCGTTTCTCCAACTTGGTGTATAAATAAAGATTTCGGACATTAGCGGTTCTAAAAGATAACCATCGTTCTGAAACCATAAAGTGTTGTTCTTGTCCACCAAGAAAATAATTTTTACCCGTTGCCCTGATAAAGTTAGTAAATAAATAAATAATTTGTACACTGCAGACCCCATACGATAACCAATAATGTGAAACTAAAAAAATTGTTTTTTGTCCATCGAGCGTATAGTTTTGACTAGTGAAATAGGTGTATAAATAACCATTTTCGGCAATGCATACCACGAACGATGACCAACACTATAAAACTATAAAATTTGGTTCTTGCCGAGCGATACACTAGTTTTCATCATTCTACTAATAAAATTTGTATATAAATAGTTTTTGTACATTGCTGGTTCTAAAAGATGGCCAACATGATACATACATACGTACCCATCGCGCAAGTCCCTCACGAAAAGACATAAATACAAATTTGCAATTTGGTTGACAATTTCTTATCCCAAATAGTGGCAATAAATTATTATTAGTAGTTATTCAAGTTTAAGACGTCATAATATGTCTTTAAGAAAAGATTTATGTGGGGGAAGGAAAGGCTCCGATTGATAAAATAATTTTTATCTCTACGGGCATAGCATCATAATGAAAGCTATCTGTTGAAAAAAGTTGGAGCACTTTATGTCAATTCCTTCAAGATCTTGACCTTTGAAACAGGGAGTCAACTCATCGTGTTAGAAATAAAAGAATCTTTTTTTGAACAGTGTATTTACCAGATCAGCACGTGAGTGCTATACATGGTAGGTATAATAAAGATATTACAAAATAACAGTTAAATAACATTAGGTGGTTAATACTCCAACAATACATAAATATAAAATATTGCTACATACTTGATAATGTTTTAATCACTTTCCAAAGAATTGCCACTGGCTAAAGTTAAATCGGTGGGTGCACGTCTTTTGAGCCATCGTGTTGAGACGGAGTGTTGAGGCGATGGTAGATAGCACTGGAGAATTTATGAATATTAGCAAAGAAGTTAGTGGCTATTTCTTTTATTAAGTAAATACTTAGTAATTGTAGTTCTGAGTGTAGTTGAGTGTTGCGCACGAACCAGCTGGCATTGCAGATAATGCGTAATATTTTGTTCTGCATTACCTGGATTTTATTGATGTGAGTTTTACTTGCAGTCCCCCAGATGACGGAGCCATACATGATAATAGGTCGTATAAGCGATTTGTATAACAGTGTGGAGCATGCAATCTTTAGCTTAGATTTGCGGTTAATTAATAGGTAGAGAAAATTCAGCTTGTTATGACATTCTGAAAGTTTCTTGTTTATGTGAATAGCCCATATTAATTTTGGATCCAAGAACATTCCCAGGTATTTCACCGCTTCATCATTAGGATTCCAGGGAATTGTGGTTGAGTTCACTTGTAGTTCAGCTGGGTTAAGAGATCGCCTTAGCATGAAAATTTTAGCTTGGCATTTTGACGTATTAAGTTGAATTCTCCATGTGTTGCACCATTGGTAGTAAAGATCGATTGCAGTTTGGAGTACATCGGTCGCTTGTTGAATATTTACGTTTTGAGATATAAATGCAGTATCATCTGCGTATGTAGCAACTTCCACATTGTTAAAGCGAAGTATGTCGTATGTATACACGTTGTACAGAATTGGTCCAAGGACTGAAGCAGTGATTTTCTTTAAATTTGAATATTGCGAGTTGATTCTCACCTTGAATGTTCTATCTGATAGAAACGATGCTATTATTCGAATAAGATAAGATGGTAAATTAATTTGAATAATTTTATAGACAAGACCTCCTAAACACACTTTATCGAAGGACTGTGAGATGTGGAAGAAGGCTGCTACTGTGTGGTTCTTAGTTTCGAACCCATTAGATATGATGTTCGTTAATCGTAATTGGAGTGTGGTTGAATGATTACTGCGAAAGCCATATTGTGTTTTGGTGTCTAAAATATCATTGAGACGTGGATAGATAATTCTTTCAAGCAGCTTTGATAAAGTGCAGAGTAAGCTTATTGGCGTATAATTGTTCACCGTCGTTTTGTCCTTTTCAGGTTTTGGAAACAATATAATTTCTGTTTGCTTACAGTTGTCAGGAAAGTAGCCATTCCTTAGGCAGGTATTGAATAGATTTACCAAGAAAACAATAGCTTTGAAGGATAAGTTTTTCAATACAATGTTGGGTACTAGATCATGTCCGGGAGATTCTTTAAGTGGGAGTTGATTAATGAGGTTTGAATTTCTCGAGTTGAGGTTGGGTCTAATTCTGTAGTTGTTGTTGGAATGTTACGTTTAGCTGAAGATTCAAGTTCTTTGTGTTGCTGTTCATATTGACCTTGACAAGGATTGGGTTTAAAAACCTCTTCCAGATGCTACGCAAGTAGATTACGTTTTTCCTCGTCGCTTTCGATATTATCTCCATTATATTTTAAAGTATGAATTTCCTAGTGCTTGCGTAGAATTCTTTTAGTGGGTATCCATAACGAATTATCATTAGGGTTTATTTCTGAGTGGTGTTGTTGGTAAGATGATTTAACATTGCCTTGTACTGTCTATCTTTGGTTCTGTTCTAAAGTCTTCATATTTTGTTTTCTTCTTTAATTAGGTTGCTTTGTGCAGTTTTTGTATAGATGCTCACCATTACATTTAACGCAACGGGGTTGCAGGCGACAATAGTTTTTTGTATGTCCGTAACGCTGACAGAGCATACACTGAGGGATAGTTTTCTGTTTACGTCTAGGTTCCACAATGATTATTGAATATAATAATTTATCAATTTAAAGATTTCATTCGCTTTATTATTTTTTGTAAGCTGAACTACACAGAGTGGCATGGCAGCTTTATCTTTATTCAATAATCTAGTCACCGTTTGAATGAGATACGTTTTAATAAGTTCATTGTAAATTTCTTGAACTTTAAGAGAGATTGCTACATTACGTAGGATAACATTTAATGTTTCTTGTCCTGGATTATGGTATGTATGATAAGGTATTTCATTTTTGGTGTAGTGTTTAGATAAAGTACGATACTCATCTATTGTAGTTAGGTTTATTTTTTGTCCATCAGTTCTGTGTTGAGTGGTGAATTCGCTTGTAGTTAGAGCCTTGATATCATTAACTATTACTTGATAATTATTTACGTCGTGCAAAAATATGGGAGGGATTTTTAATTGTTGTGATGTGTCCTGTGTCTTGTTTGATAACTGAACTTCTAATTTTTTTGGTAAGTAATACCTGTTTTTTGATAATGGAGCGGGTTATGAACAGATATATTTTTGATGGCAGTCATTTATAGCTGTTAATTTTCGTTTTATTGGTGTACTGTTTGCCATAAAGCTGACAAGGTCCCATAAGGGGCCCGACGTTGATAACCAAGGTTATTTCGCTGGTGACAAGAAATCACGCTGGGCACAAAAGAATAATTAAACTTAAGACAACTCACAAAATAACTGGCACAACCACACTCGACGGTCGCACTAACTAGGCTCATAAAAGAATCTATAATAGCTATGCGTTAGATTGGCGAAATCAAATTTATTTAAAAAAATTCAGCCATTTTGCCGTAATTGCGGTCCTGGCGGACGTGCCAGGTCAGACTGACAAAACGTTTTAATTCGTAGACTCGAGGCGAAATAACGTTTTTAATAAAAAATAGTACAAAAAATTTGGGAACGAGTTTAGCATTAAAGTGACGAAAAGCGTCAGGGAGTACAAAATTACGTTTCCACACACAAACATTTAAAGAGAATTTGACGGATCTTCGTCGAAGATTGCAACGATATGCTCGACATTGGTATGCTTTAGACAGCCGTATATTGATGTTCAGACGAATGGATTGAAACTGACGAGTAAATTTAGTATCGGGAGGCATAACAGGATCTGGATCAGAAAGAGCAACGTCAGGAAAAGAAGGAGGACCTGCAAGACCTCCAAAAGGTACATGTTTACGTGCAAATAACGTGAAGTAAGAAGAACAACCGATTATCACATGTATAGCTGATCCGTGATCTCTGTGAAATAACAGTCCGCGAAAAAGCCAAAAGACATAATGTGATGTGAGAATAGACGTCTCGGAGTTTTAGCAGAGTCAACTACATTAACGTTTTGTTATCTCAGTGTGTGAGTTGATCCTACTTAGTTTGTGCTAGTTGAAAGTATGATTGCCATAGAAATTGTTATTTAAAAACATTGTAAGGCGTTAAATACAAACTTAGATGCGAGTAAAACAAGCTATTTGTACCAAAAATGCGATAAATAGCGGTACAAACATAATTGATTGTGTTAGTTGTTTTATTGTGATTTGTTTTGACTAGTTTGCAAGCGCTCGCGTTTTGATGAAACATTTATGTAACTACTCGTTGTGGTGCATGAAGCAGTTACAGTAGGTACGTTTTGAAATTCAATTTGCATTGTTTCACTATGCCCAGTAAATGTTGCATACTAATTTCAATTGCAATTATGATAATACATACGTATGTGTCCCGGTTTGTATTCAGAGGTACCAATTATTTAATGAACTTATTTCATTTTTCCGTGAGTTGATCATTTTAAGACTATATGTGCAAAAAATTAGTAGCAAGTGCATTTTATGTAACAGAACAGTCAAGTCACTATTGACTAAATGCAGTCATATTTTGTCCAATATCTTTCTTAATAATTATTCAAACGTGATCAACAATGAAATTTATACTGAAAATAAAGATCGATCAAACAGACAGGTAACGAAATTTCATATCTAAACATTCGTTTTGATTTAGGTTATGAGGGCTACTGGCGAGGCATCCATAACAGCCAACGCATCTATTATTAGGGTACCTCTAGCTAGGGCTATGTGGAATATTTTAGCACATGATGTTGACACTTTGAACAGTACTATTAAGCAATATTTAAATACAGCATGGGGTTTATTGATCTACTTTTGCAAAAATTGCTTCAGCACATACGGCAAACAAAGAAAAGGAATGAATTTGAGTATTTTGTAACTATTGTTAAATTATCCTTGTTCGACATTTATTATTAAATAAAAAGTTAATATTTATCATGTTTCATCTTACGTTCATATGAAAATGTTCAGTTTTAGTCATAGAAATCCTAAAATCTCTTTATAGTGTGCATTATAAGCGTTGCAGTCAATAGCCCACTCTTGTGACGCCACTGTTCCTTGTTCGCAACTTGTGTTTCACGGAGGTCACGGCTGATTTAATAACGCATTCAATTTTTGCCAAGTTCACATCCCACATGCGATGACTTCGATTGAGGTAAGAATATGTCATCGTTTTAAGAACTCGATTAATTCGTTCGGTACGTTTGCTTGTGGATGGTATTTAACGTTAAAGAAGTGACACGACATCAAAGCTAACTAATAGATCTCCTTGGTTGAGTGTTTCCCTTTAATTAGGTTTATAAAAATGACCCGAATTTTTTACGTATGATTCTGATTGTAAAGGTGATCCGATTGAACTCGCTATTGGTCTTAGTGATGCCCCAGATTTTTGAATCTCCGCTAATCCACAGAATTTCGGACACTTCGACTTCTCACATAAGTTTTTGTTGAATTTTTGGATCAATATTGGCGTTTCTTATTTTCGTTTTTGTCGTTTCGTCCACATATTTTGTAGAATCCGCCACGATCATTTGGTATGCGGAGTCTTTAAGAATATGGTTTATCTTATTATTATAGTCCTCGACTTCCATTACGGCAGTACTGTTTCCTTTATTTGCGGGCAGTATTACGTTGCCTGTTGTTTTCCTCAAAGTTTTTAATGCCTTGACCACCTGCATAAATACGAATAATTGTCATGTTGTTATTAGTTTCATACGTTACGCTACATTTCGAACACATCTTTGTTGGTAGTCATGGCTCGTCAGGTGAGTAGAATAATTTGTAATTAATTCTTGATAGTACACAAGTATGGACCAAGTCTTGCGACTGGTTCAAAATTTAAGTGGGGTGATAGTCCTACACTCACATATTTCGATTTACGTTTGTTCATAAAATAAGGTACATTACTAATTAGAATATCGCGACATTCACTTAAATTTATCACTCACAATATTACACTTTTCTATAACTTGGCGTAATATGTTTTATATTGTGCATAACACTGACTTCAAACGTAGTCTATTTACATACACCCACGTATATCATCACTATTGGTGACACAAGATTATCAACTACTCAAAGTAACAACGTGACCTAGGTAATAACATTGCACTGAGGTTCACAAAGTTCCTCTCCTTATGTCACCGGATACATCAAGATTATTATTCAAGGTTAGTATGTAAAGAACCAGCGTCCTTTACGTATGCTTTTTAGAATAAATTATTTGCGGACCATACTATATCTAAAATTTCAAAAGTTTACGCGATATTGCACAACAAATAATTTATTAATCACCGCTGACGTGTATTTCTAAAAACCAGTAAGTTTTTGCACGTCATAACGATTTCAACTAATCAAATAACGGCATCCCCGCACGGCAGCCGCGAAGCCGCCCACAGATGCACCTTTATAAATCCGCGACGCGCGTGAAGAAAAGGATGATGAATCGAAGTAGATTCAAGTCAAGCCGATATCCAGTAGCCGTCCGCACCGATTGCTTCGTGTAAGCACCGACCTGTTAATCACCGCCGAAGAGTCCATCGCGATCGTGTGATAACGCGCACCACCTCGCACCGGGCAACCTAAAGTTTAATCCTGTACTGCCATTGATAGACACGTAAGTTGTAAAGTTATAAAATCTGACAATTTACAATCAAACACTACAGAACGTAAATAACGCCGGACTGAGTCTCCAGGAGTTATAACCTTACACTAACGCCAAGAGTGCCACGCAGGGTAGATCCCGACGTCACTCGCAAACGCTTGAGGGTGAAGGTTTGTTACAGGGCTGTAAAGACCTACGACCTTTCTCTTAGTCTATCCGGTTAAGACAGGCCATAGCCTACGTCTTCTGAGTATTACTGAGACCCCGCTCGAAACACATACAAACAATATATACAGACAAACACAATTACCATACACGGTGTCTTTAATCGCAGGAGAGTATACACGAAGCCTGTTGCATAAATTTGTATTCAGAATAAACCAGCGCGAAACACCTAGTGTAAAAGCACTTGTACATAAGTTAGGAAAATCCGTCGGAGAGTAAAACATTAGATAGTACGTAAATTATCCCATGTTTACCGGTATTAAATAATATAACTACGACCTGGTGTATATTACGATTTACCTTAGTAAATTCATTTAGTATAGCATTTTAATATCCAGTATTTCGTTCTCCTAATAAATTGTATATAATTAGATTTAGTATAGAAGTCCGTAATTAATCCAGTTAGATAAATAAATAACAAAATCAAATCGGTTATAATTAAATAAAGACAGTCCTGAGATCTTGCATTTGCATACGCGGATCTCGCGCGTGTATTACTTCCTGGGAGCGCGACATACCAGCTTCAACGCTCCAGAGTTACTGAAGAATATATAATTATGTCATGCGCATAAGCCGAGAACGATCTTGATTTTCTCCGTCCGAGTTCGTTGGCGCCGTTGAACAAAACTGTATTAAAGCAACCGTACCAGCTTCTGTAAATACAGGACCGTAATATAAATATTACATACTAAGTAAGGAGTAAGTTAAGATAATCCATATATTTATATTTCCAGAAACGATTACGTACCTAGAAAGCAACCCCCCAGGAGAGCGAGTAAGGAGCCGGAAAGAATAAATACATTTGTTAATTAATTATTTATTTGTTGTAAAATTAGTTAATATACGTTTTAAAACGCTTTAAGAGATTTATTTAAGGTGACAGTGTTAAGCCCATCAAGTAATTAACACGAACCACACCCCGTTTATGATAAATTATAAACACGACTGAGCAAAGCCGAGGCAAAATAAAACCGCGTTGGGTTACCAAACCAGAAGGCGCGCAAATTACAAATAATTATAAATTAGAGGAGAGCGCGGAGGTTAATACAAGTAGCGACTCAAGGTAACAGCGTGACCTCGGCAACAGCACGGCTTCATTCCG
Organism: Vesta saturnalis; assembly: GCA_036346205.1. Lineage (NCBI taxonomy): Eukaryota > Metazoa > Arthropoda > Insecta > Coleoptera > Lampyridae > Vesta > Vesta saturnalis. The sequence goes on along the minus strand of JARFJB010001949.1, from coordinate 1,868,034 downwards.
CCACAGACGTCAAGGTTATTTGACCTGCTCTTCTACTTCTCTACTCACCCACACTGAGATAGTCAATTACCTCAACACAGCAAGGTTGCCCTCTCTCTGCACAAGGTCATACTTTCTTTAGAAGTAGAGGGTAACTACACACATCCCATCAGTATCAGTATCTCACATATCCCATTACATGGCGATTGGGAGCCTCGTGAGAAAGGGGTTGCTGTCTTCCTCCCACAACAGGAGCACTACAGAATATATGTGAAGATCTGCAGCAGAGTAACCGACTTGGATAAACAAAATCGATACTTCCACCATCACATCTGTTACACTTCGTTGTAGCTATTAAATGCCATCTCACATATTTTCGAATTTGTTCCTACCTTTCAGTATGTTTGTTTCAAAATTTAGAATTACCACTTATGTTTCGAAGTTTAAAAAATGGTAAGTTATTTCTCGAACGGGACCGCTGAAATGGGAAGTTTGAGTTGGAGTTGCGTGTTTTACGCTGTCAAATTCAATTTTATTTTCCGTTTCGTTTGAGGTAAAAGATGGTTCTCGTGAATGAAAGCAGAAAGCTTTGAATTTTCCTAGTTTTGTAACTGCATCGCTTAATGGGTGACTTATCAAGCGTAATTTTTTAATGGAGTTTGCGTTGTCTTTATGGATTTTCTTCTATTAATGCGTTTTGATGGATATTCATCTTGAATTTACGTGGACTACCTTAGAGAAACCATACCTAACGACCATAATTCATTATAATTGGTAGAGCAATTTCTAATACCAGTATCTTCGTACTTCATCAAAGACTGATCCCTATAGTGATGCGAATGTTAATAATCAGTTAATACTTTTACTTTACCTCATGCGAATGCTAATAAGCAACTTATACTATATCCTTTTTCTACAACCAGATTAATTCAGGGTACGTTTTGGAAGACAATCGTGGGGGCATGTTTTAACCACATGATAACCATCTTGAGGACACATGATAATCACGTGCAGCAACTGCCTATTTTCTCTTTGTATGCTACAATTACCTTGATCGGTTACCTGTTTGATACTTCAGTGAAGCCAATATTCTTCGCCACCTGTTCCTCGTACCTGCGGAAGCTATTTTAAGCTAACTGTTAACATTTCGTTATTTAAATGTAATTAAGAACTGCATTGTAAAGAACTCAAGTTATATAATCATAAAGTACCTTACAACTACATTGATGTTAATGACTAAATGAGTTGTTTTACATGATATAACTGCGTTATATATACGATTTAATTGTTTTTCTTATGTTTAGATTTTACTTACTTTTTTGGTATAAAATAAAAGCAAAAAGGGGCGTTTATAACCTTTTGTAAGGTAATATAGTGATCACTGTCTTGCCAATATAAAATATGTGTTTGATTAACTAAAATTAGGATATGTTTTCTGACAAGGAATCATCGCATCTATATATTAAATATTCCGTATAGTTCATATCGGTAAGGTGTGTGGCCTACCATTGTTAGTTAAGTTTTACTGACCTTTAGAACTGGGTGTTTTGCTAATTTACCTTTTAGAAATTCTTCTGTATGTCAAGGCGTTTACTGTGTGAGATATATGACCCAAGTTAAAATTTGAACAACTCCAAACTCCAGCGGTGCTACCATGTTTTTACTCTGACTTAATGAAAATATATCCTCAATTTACTAGGTTAATTAAATCTTACAAGGCGCTTCCACAAAACTCCACATCAGGGATAAAATATCTGTTAAAATAGCACCAAATCGATCCCCAAAATATTTTTCCCAACGACTGATGACAAAATAGTGTTCATTTGCAAAGAAAGCGGATTACCTATCGGATTTTCTAATTTTTTCTCAAGCCGCATCCCAATCTTTCTTTTTACCTCACTACATAAATCAAATTACATCTTCCTTGATGTCAAGCAGAATAGTGCACTTATTTTCATCCTTAGCCGCTAATTCAAATATTATACAATGAAGGAATTTTCTGAACAGTTGATGGATGTAACCCATGCTTAAAACTATCGAAGAACTGTGTATGGGCCGCAAATTTTTCTTACTAATAGTATCGAACTTACGATACATGGACAGTTTTCTGACATGTATAAAATGATGAACGATGTTTGACTTCTCATTACTACCAGGGATTCTCCTCCTCCGAGTTGCTATCCATAAAATATTCTTCTTCTAAACACCCGTGCATCCATACACTGTGCAACTCAAAATACCCGTTGTTTCCTGGGTGTCCCAATTAAGGACCCCAAAACTCTACCTTCTCTTTTTAAAACTCTTTAAATCCCAAACCAACAAGCTACCTATACAACGTCTGCCCTAATCTATCACCTAGGTTGTGAGATTCATTTTTAAGTGCTGCAACGTAAAATTGTATACATTCGCAATTACAGTATCCTTAATACAACAGCTCAAATATTTTAATACAAAACTATTATAAAATGTGATTATAACATTTGATTTTATTTGTCGAATGTCTGCTATGATTTTGAGTTCACTTACTGCTAGTAAAGAATAGCTAGCTCTGTGTTGTACAATGGAAAACGTACCTCTGTACCACGTTGTAGCACAAATCACTATTCAGAAATGAAACATTAAAAATCACAACAATAACATAAACAGAATCGAACCAGGTGACCGGCATTTTTCACCACTTTGGAAAACAGTGAAGTATGGTAAAGCGGCTAATTTTGATGCTTGTGAATACCGCCTTAGAGGAATTCTCTACTTACATAAATGAGCATTGTGTACCTATACCAGACTGCAAAAGAAGGAACAATACAAACCTCTAGTTACACCATTTTATAATAAATAAACCTAATCAAAACAATTATTTGCATTTTATTCCATTTTTTATTTTTCTTTTCCCCTTTCAATTTTGTTTTTGCGGGATTTATACTCAAAATGTATATAGTAGGTATTAAAATAATGTCTAGATTCGATTCGTTTTTGTTTTCAGAGAGCACTACTAAAGAGCGTATTTCAAATACATGTATGGATATGTGTGTTTTGTAACTGTTAATAATTTATAACAAAACTGTGGTTGCATTAAAAAATATTTACTAAAACATGGACGAAAGACTCATTTTTGGTAAGTTAAATTATCTTAAATTATACCTAATACCAACATTTCAAAATATCATCTTCTAAAAAAGCATATCATAACCTAAAAAATCTGAAATTACCAACTCCAGCTATTTTGGTATTAGTTAGTTGTATTATTGTCCAACGATTGTGGATTTAGAGTTTTTCATTAAAAAGGCATTGTTTCTTAATATTTTGTTGCATTCAATTTGAATAGTATGATCTTTTAAAGTTAGTTTTCGCCATGTTCGTGTTGTACCATTTTACCATGGCAACCACTTGAATTTATAGAAACACCAACTTTTGTATTTATTCATGTGTTCCAAATATGCATTTAATTACAGAAAATATTTGATTCCTTAACGTTTTTATTAACAAAAACATTTGTAGGTTATGTACCTAATTGTACATAGAATCCTAGAGAAATCTGAAATTATACACTACTTTATTGTCCAATTTGTTACAATTATTATATTTAACTATTTCTTTATAAAGCAGTACCTATGCATAGGATCTATTGTCAAATGTTATATCGCTTAATTCGATTGGTTCTATTCTACCACTTTATCACAGCAACGGTAAATAATATACAAATATAAAAAGAAACATTAACTTTTCTATTTAGTTTTGTATATTTTAAGATGAATTGTTAACAGATTATATCTAGTTTCTTCATTTCTGCTATAATAGGTACTTCATCGATTTGGTGACAATTACAATATTTCATGAATTTAGTTATAACTTTAACAAAATGGCGGAAGGGATCAAGTTTGTAATTTTTTTAATCTGCGTATTTTTTAAGAACTGCTTATATGTTTACATGTTATTTTATTTTTAGAGTTTTATAAGCCGAAAAAATGTGTAAGATGCCATAAGAGAATTCGAATTCCAATAAACCTACCAACACAGATATTGAATTTGAAAGACTACTTTCCCATACCTTTTCTTTATGAAGTAAGTGCATAGATACCTAATACACTTTACTAAACAGACTTTTTTAGAAGTTAAATGCGAGTCATCGCTTTTTCTTGTGCTATGACTGCTTTAGTATTTACTATAACATTAAAGTGGAGAAAATTTCGTGTAACAGTAAACATTGCGTCTTGTGTACCACGTTTACAGAATCCCTGATTGTTGTTGTAAACAAGTCAAAGGATTCCAAAGTGGTAAGTAAATTAGATAAAAATTAACTGTTCGAAATTGTCCAAACTCTGTTACATTTATAAAAATTTTGCAAATCCATAGTTAAAATCTGCCCAACTTCTACTATCCAATTAGGTACCCAATGTAGACCTGCTGCTAATCTCATGACTTAATACAAATGACCAAACAGACAATTAAAACTAATCAGCAATGTAGGATTTAATTAAATTTTTAATCAATAATTGAATTTCAAACTTTTAGTGTTTAGTTGATTTAGTGATGTATAGACATTTCGTAACCCGCCCTATAATTAATTGTATTCAATTTTTCAAATTATTATTATTATTTAAATCGGTTAGTGGTGATGTATCTTCGCAAATTTCTGCATACGTCTTTAGACCGTTACCCTTCATCCTTTCTTTTGTTGTTCAAGCCAGTTTAATACAAACTCCATAATGCCAATTCATTTGCGTATCTTTCATAAGAGCAATGTCGCATTATTTAACAGAGCAATGCTGTTCTCAGATGTTGGGTAAAAAATAAATTGCATCCTTCAAATATACTAGTGCTGTTAGTTGACGGAGTCCTTATCTTCCTCACTGACTATTTCGTCGTCCTCCATCTCTTCCCTCTCGATTTCTTCATCTTCTCCATCATCACTTACCGCTACATTATCCTCTTCTAATTCCAATTCTTCTTCAGTATCAGGAAGTGATATGCTTTGTCCAGACTTTTTTCATGGCTGTTGTTTGCGGAGAAACGTTTGCTTTACGTAATTTAATGAAACTTTCAGACCAATTACTGTCTACTCCCGTTTGGTCTGGTGATGTAAAATCGGCTAGTTTTTTCACAATTCTCTATCGATAGGCACTATGCCACAAGATGCAAATCCTGCCTGAATATTTTGCTGATTACGACTTTTTATTTTGAGAAATCCTCTTTTGTATTATACCCGTATTTTTTGTTTTCCTGTCATTTAGTATTCTCGTCCATGCTTTTTTCCTTGGTTTAAAGAAAGCCACGTTAAGGGGCTGGCATAAGTCAGTAGAATTGGGCGAAAGCAATACAAATTTGATATTCTTTTCTTTGCGTTTTTTATCACAGTCAATGAGAGATGGCTAGAAAGGTTGTCGCTAATAAGTCCTTCTTATCCTTCACGCTTTGAGAAATAGGGCAAAGCTATTTTCAAGAACCAGTCTTCAAAGCAAAGAACATCAAACCAGCCAGTTTTGCTTCCCTGTGAACCGTTTTCAATCCATGCGAGTACATATGCTGCGCCTTATAAACTACATAAGGTGGCAGTAGTTCTCCAGACGCTCTTGCTGCCATCACAACAGAAGTAGTAGCCTTTAAATGCTCTATCACCCTACCGCAGTGTTTACTTCCTCTCTTGGCTACAACTCGTATTCTGCCCGGATCGTCGCAAAAATTCGTCTCAACGTAATGGATTATGCTTTCCGGGAGAACATTTTCCAGAGAGTTCTGTAGTTCATCAAAATATTGGTTTATGGTCTCCGAGTTAACCTCAGTTCTGTTAATATTCTGGGCCATTCTTACTGTAACTTCTTTGTGTCTCGATAAGAATAATTTTGACCACTCGTATCCGGGAGGATTGTTTTTAAAAATTTTTATTCGTTTTCCACATATGTCTAACTATGGCTGGGCAATTAGCCTAAGATGTCTAATCGTCAGTGGAAAATTCCATTGAGCAGCAAGTAGTAAACCTGTAACAAAATAAGATTCTTCCTCTGGCGAAAAAACTATTTGTCCCCCGTATTACATAAGGTGGATCTAGGTATCTGATATTTTTCCGAGGCCTCTCTTAAACTCAGTTTTATACTTTTCACTTCTCTGATAGCTTTTTCAAGGCTTTCAGGCTTGTAGTTGCATTTTGGCTTAGTACCAATAACTCTTATAGTTGCGAACCGTTCTCCAACTTCACCCTGTAACAAGCAAAAGTTTTCCTTGGCAGCCCTGTCCACCAACTATTTCATTTTATAGCCTCAAAACCATGCTAAAGTATTTAAAACATCACATTTTACAAGCTGCTTAGGTTTCGATACCCTACATTAAATAGTTTGTTACCGACAATAGTTATTAAACCACTAAAGTAAAAAAAAACGGCTTTTATTTACCTTCCATATGAACGGTTAGTTGATCTATTGTATCATAGAGGGCGCACCTACCCCTATTTAAAAAAATACTCGCTGTCTAACTTCACCCAGTCCACCCAACATCACCCCAGTTTACGGTATTGAAATTTTGGAAAATATGGAGCAAACTTTCTATTGTAAGCTGCAGTTATACTAACCTAGATTTCGAAAATTTAAATATTCAAAATTTGAAAATGAGTAGAAATTACTTTAAGCATTTTTACGTTACAGGTATCAATAAAAAACATATGCAATAATTGCATATGCATTCTAAAAGCAGTTTATCAGAATTCTTTACTCTTCAATAAACCTGAAAATTATGAATCTAATAAGGATATATGTGTAAGTCATTAAAATGTAGTTAATCACGGCATGTTAATAAATGATATTGTAACATTATTTAGGTTTGTCCTTACCAATCATCCAGTATCAATAAGTCAGCATTAGGAAATTTACTGTCGAATGTCGCCCAAGCATTTCTAACTAAAAACCTACAGGTAAATTGGTTAAATACAATTTTCAAACGTCAACTAACAACTAAGGAGAAAGCTGTTCCTTTGCAAGTAGCTAACATTGAATTTATAGCAGAAAATAAGTTGGTTGGTCATTTTTTCATTCATTTACGTCAAAGTTCAGCAGTTACTGACCTTTCAGGTGAGTTACAAAATACCAAAGATACTTTGGAAAGTATTCAAGACGATTCCTTTAAAGTACATCATACTGTTGCAAATACAAATTTAGCATTTGAATTTCACACTTCATTTACTAAGCCGCAGTTAGCACAGGTTCTTTTTGAAAGTGTAGACAAACAGGAGTCTGATGTATCTATTACCATAGACTCAGAAGCTGATAAATTTCATATTGATACTTTGTATAAATTAAGGAAAACCTATAGTGATACTGTAGTGTACGACAAAAAAAAAGAACCATTAAAACATGTAGAGAAAAAAGATAAAGAAACTCAATGTACAACTGATCTATATTTTGATCTGCGTTTATCTACACCACCTATAGACATGCAAGAAGCACCTATATGTATCACAAGTGTTCATACTTCTCCTATTACAGTTTTGTTTAATATACCATCAAATGTACATAGTCCTGGAGATCAAAGCTCTGATAGTTCTATTACCACCGAAAGGATAAATTCAAAAGCACCTGGTAGTGAAATATATATTCCACTTGACCATTCATTTCCAATTCGATCAATATCAAATGACAGTTTAGACGAAAATACACGGATTTATGAGGTTACGCAGAGTAGCAGTTTTACTGCTAAAATTAGTCAAGATTTGACAAGTGCGCGCCCCTCACACACACACGCACACACGCTCACACGCACACACCTACACACGCACACGCGCACACAAACGCACGCGCGCGTACAAGCACACACGCACACACGCTAACACGCACATACGCTCTCACGCACACGCACACGCACACACGCACACGCTCATACACGCGCGGACGCGCAGAGGCGCTGACGCGTAGACGCACAGACAAACAAGCGCACAGACGCACAGACGCGCAGACGCACAGACGCACAGGCGCACAGACGCACGGTGGCACAGGCGCACAGACACACAGACACACAGACACACAGACACACAGAAAGGCACACATACACACAAACACACAGACGCACAGA
>JARFJB010001949.1:1837500-1852500 GCA_036346205.1 Vesta saturnalis | reverse complement strand
ACACACACAGCACACACGCACACACACACATACACACCCACACACACACAACACACACACACACACACGCACACATGCACACATATACACACACACACACACAGCACACACATACACAGCACACAACACACACACACACAACTACAAACACAATACACACACACACACACACACACACATACACACACACACACACACACACTACGACACACACGCAACACACATACACACCATTGAATAATAGCATAAAACAAGCACAACACACACACAGCACCACACACACACACCACACAACACACACACACACACAAACCACAACACACAACACGAACATACACAAGACACACACGCAAAACACACACACACTCACACACCACACACACACTACGCACACACGCCGCACCTCACACACATACACACACACACGCATGTTCACCACACACAGCACATACACTGTCAGGGTATTTTGAACACCCTGTATATGTAGTGGGTAATTTTGTTTGTAATTCTATCACTTAGTTAGATTCCGTATATACATATTTTTTGTTGTTGTCAAGTTGAGGGTTATGAATAAATTTGTTTAACGCGTGTAGCGACCTTTAGGTAAGGTGTATGGCGAGCTTTTTTTTTTGTTTGTGGATTATTATTCCGTAATTTAGGTTGTTTTTCCTTATTATTCCCCGTTTGTAGAAGTTTGAGTAACGTTTATTTGTATATAGTTGTATATAAATTTAGATAAGGTTTATTTCGTTTGATATCCGTAAAACTTAATGGAAAGTTTTGTGAAAATGACGTAACTTATAGAAAGAGTGTAGATTTGAATGTATGATGTCATATTGGCGACATAAAGACGCAGTAGTTATAGTTGTTCAGTTTATTATTGAGTATGTTGGTTTTAAGTCATAGAGGTTGAATGTGGGACTAATTGTTCGTACTTTAAGGAAAACATAGAGATATTTTGCACGATAGGTCTGCTGACGTTTGAACTTTTGAAAGTTCTCGAGCCCTGACGGATGGAAACGAAGTTTGTGTTTGGGGTATCAAATCTTCCCTTCCGTTTTTTAATTGGTGGAATTAAATTAGATAAGATTTTTATGAGTAGTGGGATTCAAAATTCAAGATGGATTTTGGTAATAATTTTTGATTCTAAAACTGATCGCGCTCTCGTGTACTAGTACGGTGCCGCTTGTTGTTACGCTTTAAGGGGTGGTTTAGAACGTTGATATTTTGGTCCTTGTGGTGTTTAACGAACGTACTTTTGTGTAGTAAGGGTAGTTTAGCTACTTCTGAAGAAGACCTGTAAAGGGATTTTATTAAAATTGTTCATCACCAAAGGATTATACCTAGTGCCGATTTCGGTTTTACGTAAAGTTACCTAGAGGACATCGTCGTGTTTATTAGTGCTTCAGTGACCTCTTTGGTTTATTCGCTTTTGCGGATTTAAAATCAACGTTCTTGTAGTGCCACTTATTTACCGTACAAAGCGTGTTTAAAGATAAAGAAACTTTCGCAATATATTAAAATTATAGTTATTTAAACAAGTTATTAACCTTTTGGATTATTAGTGGAAATAAAACCATTAAAAGATAAAAGTTAACAAGCAAATTGAGCTCAAATTATTATTTTAAAAGAAGTTTTAATTTATGCAGTAACATTTTAACGAGATTCAATCAAGGAATGTTTGTGTATAAAGAACAATAGTCAACATTTCATTCATCATTTTGTCAGAGCAGGAGATTTCATTTCCGTCATAGCAGTATGGTCATCATTTTCTGTTGTAACACAGGAGAGGTGTAATTCTAGACTTTAAGGTAATATAATATTGTGTTTTTATTGAATTTTTCAAGATTTTTGTGTGTTTCGAATTATTTTTTGTGTTAACGAAGGTTTGAAAGCGGTGTCGTTTTTTTTGTTAAATTAAGTTGTTTTAACTTTATTAGTGTAATTAATTATAGTTCTGACGCTCCGCCTTCACACTTTGTTATTTATTTTAGTATTAAAGGGCAATTGACCCTGTAGTAGTGTGGGTATATATCCACGAAATATATATATATATATATATATATATATATATATATATATACATATATATAGGTTAAAAACCATTTAGAACGGCGTTAAGCAGCATTCTGATCAGACATCCTGTCGCCCATTAAGCTTTTGTTTTGTTTATACGCATTATCGTATGTTTACATTTATAATACTTCCTTTATATTTTATTATTTTATTATAGCTTTGTTAGGTTTTATAAATTTGTTTTAATTCTGTGAAACCCTTTTGTGTTACATAAAAGTTTTTTTTGCAAATTGCAAGTTACCGGTAATTTAGTTTTAACGTAACGAAGTTAGTTTTTGTTTTATTGAGTAATAGCGTTATTAATATTTAGTGTTTTATTTGATTTTTTTTGAGTATTAATTCATTTAGAGTGCATTCTATAGATTTTTTTGTTTTGTTTTTATTATTTAATGCCTAATTATTTACACTGAGGTGTATTAACGTAACTTTATTGAGTGTTTATCACGCTTTTATTTGACAAGCGTGTAGTGATTTTGAAGCCCGATTTCAGGTGGTTTGCTGAGTTGCTGTCCAGCACCTGGATTGATTGCGGATAGGTAAGCGTATGTTTTTGTATGTTTAGACACGCTATGTACTCGTAATTTTGGCACGACGACCCTTATTTTGCCTACCAAACATTTTGGCGCTCAAAACCGAACTGATTTTGTCTTCATCCCCCATTTTGACTTACGTGCGATTTACTATTCTGGATGTGCAAGATTTTTCAACATCTGACCTACACCCATGCGCTGGCTAGTCGGGGCAAAAAGGCCAATTTATCTGTAATCCCGTTCTACCACCCGTTTATACCGTTACAACACAAGCACGCACGAACGCACGCACGAACGCACACACCCGCACACACACACAAACACACACACACAATTACACACATACACATCACACAACATATAACACACATACACACATACACAACACACACACAACACACAGCAATCACCACACACAACACACACACACACGCACACACACACAACACACACACAACACACACAGCACACACACACATGCACACACACACACACACACACACACACACAACACCAACACACACACCACACACACACACACACACACACACACATACACGCACGCACGAAGCTACCCACACACACACATATATCATATATATATATATATATATATATATATATATATATATATATATATACTATATGATATATATATATATATATATATATATATATATATATATATATGCATACACACTCACACACACACACGCACACGCACACGCACACGCACACGCACACGCACACGCACGCACGCACGCACGCACGCGCACGCGCGCACACACACACACACACACACACTACAATCACACGCACGCACGAACGCACACACCACAGACACACACACACACACACACACACACTATATATATATATATATATATATATATATATATATATATATATATATATATATATATATATATATATATATATATATATATATATATATATATATATATATATATATATATATATATATATATATATATATATATATATATATATATATATATATATATATATATAGATCTTTTCTTGGATTACAGTGTTGGTTATGCCGGTGATTGTGAATTATTTATGGTTTCATGTGCTGTGTTCAATTCAATAAATCGTTTTTTCAATTATGTTAATAGTGGCCGGCGAAATTTGCTAGTTGTTCCAGTAGGAATACGTGTAAAAAGCCAAAATGTGTTAAATTTTATTACTGTTTTTCTTATATTTCGGTTAAAAATTTAACCTTCGTCAGAAAAACGTCTACAAGTGGATTTAAAAACATATTGCGGTAACAGATTATAAGTTCATATATGTTGTATAACCACTTACCGCAATATGTTTTTAATTCCATTTGTAGACGTTTTTCTGATGAAGGTTATATTTTTAACCGGTATATTTCCAAAACAAAAAAAAAACGGTTTCATGTTTCTATAGTAAATTAAAGCTTAAAAAATGAACAATTAGGCAACTACAAATAGTATTGCACTAATCTAATTTAACATTTTCTTATGTTCTCTACCTGTATTAGGCAGTGTACCAGAATTCAAAATACGTTTGTAAGGCTGATAGCAAGCAGGTATTTATTCTACAATCAACGTTTATACATTAATAATGAAGAGTAACACTAAGAGGTTATAAAACACGAAGAGTAATTATAATAATAAAGTCATAAAACACTAAAAGTTTATAAAAAACTAAGGGTCTTTGGAAACAAAAGCGTTCATAAATCTAAAGGTAAAGGGGATTTAATTGTAGCACATACTAGCACTCGCGAGGTAAGCGTTTTACATTTGCGTCACGTTACCGTGGGCTGGTTGGCTTGATCTGGAGCACTACCTGGTGTACCAATGGTTGGGTTCTACACGTTAGGGTGGAGATGCCGTAATGATCGTTCTTACTAAAAAAGCAATTCTGACTGATGATTCGGTGTGGCAGATGCGTATGTTTATAAACCATTTACACTATGTCTCCATTTACGACGTATACGTGTGGCGACCTCTGGTAGCGTATGTAGTGCGTTCTACCTAGTGTATGTTGGGATTTCTAACTATTAGGTGTTTAAGGGTCTGTTACAGACTCCATCTCTGAATCTTTATGACGTCCCGAGGAGGATTCAGGATTAGGTGTGTCAGGGTTCACCTTTTTAGGTCGTTCTCTTTTCCTGACCGGTGCATTGGGTACCTCTTCCGTGTTGCCGAAATATGGGTTGATGGCTGATGTGTGGTAGGTTCCAACTAGTTCACCAATTCCTTTATCGGCTATCTCGTACGTCGTGACTGACTTTTTCTGAAGCACTCGGTACGGGCCATCTCGGCAGGGTGCGAATTTGCTCGTCGTTCCCTTTGTTTTGTCGCTTAGCACGTCCGTTTTAATAAGGGCCAGGTCTCCAGGCTGGTAGTCGGGTGCCTCTCCCCGGGTTTTATTAGCGTATTTCTTTCGCAGTTCCTGTTTTCCTTCTTGTTGCAACCGGCTTTCGGATACTTAGCTGCATTAGAACGTGATTTCTGGGATGAATTCTCGGGGTTTGGGGTTTTTAAAAGGGGGGGTTTGGGGGTTTTGGTTGTTTTTTTTGGGGGGGGGGGGGGGGTTTTGGGGGTTTGGGGGGTTTTTTTTGTGGGGGGGGGTTTTTTTGGGTTTTGGGGGGGTTGGTTGGGTTTTTTTTTTTTTTTTGGGGTTTTTGGTTGGTTTAAACGGGGAAAGGGGTTTTTTTTTTTTAGGGGTTGGGGTTTGGTTTGGTTGTTTTAAATTTTAAAAGGGTTTTTCCCAAAATTCCAATTTGGGGTTTTTTTGGGGTTTTTGGTGTTTGGGGTTTTTTTTGGGTTTTTTTTTTTTTTGGTTTTGGGGGGAAATGGGCTTTTTCTTTTTCCCGGGTTTTTTTTCCCGGGGGGGGGGGGGGTTTTTTTGGTTTTCGGGTTTTTTTGGGGGGTTTGGGTTTGGGGGGGGTTTTTTTTTTTTTGGGGGGTTTTTGGGGGGGCCCGTTTTTTGGGGGGGTTTTTTTTTTTAAAGGGGTTAAATTTTTTTTGGGGGGTTTTGGGGGTTTTTGGGGGGTTGTTTAAAAGGTTTTCCCCCGGGGGGTTTTTTTTTGTATTTTTTGGGGGCGGGGGTTCCCGGGGGGGTTTTGGGGGGGGGTTTTTTTTTTGGGGGGGGGGTTTTTTTTTTTTTGGGGGCCCAAATTGGGGGGGTTTTGGGGGTTGGCTTTTTTTGGGGGGCCCCCTTTTTTTTGGGGGGGGGGGGGGGGGGTTTTTTTTTTTTTTTTTGGGGGAATTTTTGGGGGGGGGGTTTTTTTTGGGGGGTTGGGAAATTTTTGGGGGGGGGGCGGGGTTTTTTTGGGGGGTTTTTGGGGGGTTTTTTTTGGGGGGGCCGGTTTCCCCCCCCTTTTTTTTTTTTGGGTTTTTTGGGGGTTTTTTCCCGGGGGTTTAAATTTTTGGGTTTTTTTTCCCCGGGGTTTTTTTGGGGTGGGAAATGTTTTTTTTTTCCCCGGGGGAGATTAAAAATTTGGGGGGGGGGGGGTTAAAAGGGCCCCGGGGAATGAACAGGCCAAAGGGGTTAATGGGCCGGCCTTGGCCTTTATGCGTACAATTAGTTGCCAGGTGGCCGGGTCGAGGCTTAAGTTGGGCCCAAACGGGGCTGGCCAGGCGTTTAGGACATTCCATTTAGGGGTTTGGTCGGAAGGGATACCGGGCCCCTTCGGTAACCACGGAATTTTTACTTCCCAAATTCGGTTTTTGGGACCTTACTTTGGAGAGGGAGGGGACCGACTCCGTATTCCCAAGGACGTTCGTCTTTGAGCTTTTCCCTTGGGGGATGCCCATTGGTAAGGCGGCGTACCAAAATTTACTTTGGGTCGGCCGGTAAATTGGGCGTGGAAGTTGGCTTTCCCGTTTGGAAGGGCCGGCGTTTTTTTAAACCGGCTTTTCTTTGGTGGACCTTACCGGGAGGGCGGGTTTTGGCTTACCGGTTTGAAGAAGGTTAAAGGTTTTGGTTCCAATTTGGCAAATTTTCGGGACCCCGGGTGCGTGGCCTTAGTGGTTAAAAGGCCGGTTCTGGACCAGTTCCCAAAACACCGCCCTCCGGGGTTTGAGAAAATGTTAAGCAAATTTCTTAAGGTCAAATTTTTGGCAAATTTAAATTTTAGGAGAACGTTAAAAATCCCGCCGCCATCCTTAATTTTGGCGGTAAATTTGGTTCCAAAGGGCAGCAAAAATAAGGAAATTGGGAATGGGCTCTTTCTTTTTAGAATTTATAGTGGCCGGTCCAAAGGTTATTTGACAAACGGGGTTTCAACTTGGAAATCTAAATTAGGGAAATTGGCAAGGTATATTTCAATTCTTAAGAAGTTCTTATTTCCAAGGTTTGGGAATTACCTGGGTAGGGGGATCGATTTCCATTTCCTTAAGGAAGTTAAAATGTCAATTTTCTTGGGCGGAATGCCTTTCTATGGCCTAAAGCCAAGGAAATGATTAAATTGGGTCAAGGGTGAAATTTTTCCCTCTAAAAGGTGGGTGTTTTGTTTAAAAGGCCGAAGCCTTGCTTTAAAAAGAGGGCTGGTTCATTGGGTTGAAACAACCCTTCAAGGTTTTGACTTTCAAAATTCGACCTTCGGGCCAAAAGGATTAAGACCGGTTTGGAAGTTCAAGGTCATGCCCTTGGTTGGTGTCTTTTGGTTTTTCAAGGTAAAAATTTTCGGGTTTAAATTTTCACTAAAAATGGTCGCCTTATTTGGCTAAAAAGTAAGGTGAAGCAAAATGTTGAAAGTACTTATTCCTTAAAGTTATGTGGGTTCAAAAGGGTTATTTGACCTAATGGTTCATATTTTTAGAAATTAAAAATAAGGAAATTGAATGGGTATATTTTTAAAACTTAGGAAGTCAAAAAATGGGCCAAAGGAATTGACCTGAGGGGTAACGTTGAACAAATTTTTGGATTAGTAATTCATGGAAACAAGAAGGCGGTTTTAGGGCAAAAGGTGAAAAGGTAAAGGGATAAAGGGTCCAAGGTGAAAAATTTAAAAATAAAATATGTGAAAAAGTTTTAAAATTTTAAAGAAATATGTAAAAACATGGTTTTGAAGGGAAAACCCTTAAAGCTTTCAAAATTCAAGTTTTCAAGAGGTAAAAAGGAACACTCCTGAAATGGATCAGTTCATCCTTTCGTGCTTTGGCCTTATCATACAAAATTATCGGTCTGCCTCAAAAAATTGGTGCAAGTAAAAATATAGGACGGTTCCGTTGGTACTTAATTCCTAACCGTTTTGGGAATCAAAAAGATGGTTCTATCTGCATTAAAACAAGGGGGATTTTGGTAAAATTTAAGGAAAAGTTAAAAGAGGAGGTGTTGTGAAAAATGTGGATTGGATAGAAAACAATGGACCAAAGAATGGTAAACATAATTAACTTTTGGAAACCCAAAACTTTAAGGTGATTATTAACGGATTTTATAAAAGTTAAAAGGAAGAACGAATTGAAAAGTTTTAAAAAGAAATATTGGTTTTGAGAAAATGAAACGGCAATTCCAGGCCAACTGTAAAAATGGACAATTTAACATTTCTTAAAAAATAATTAATAACAATTATCAAAGTAAATTTTTGGAAATAAAATATATTTTGGTTAAAAAAGGCTTCCATTTTGATTAAATTAAGGGTTCCAATCATAAAATGGTCTTCTGCCTTCGCCGCCTTTTGTTCCTTCCGCTGCTTGGGTTGTGTCTTGTGGTTGTTGTCCTTCCGGCCGTTGGTCCTTTTTTGCCCGTTTGGTTCTCTTCCTTTCGTTTTTCTGTTCGGTCGTTGGTTTGCTTCTGGTTGGGTTTGGGTATCTTCCCTGCGCCGGCTGTAGGGCCCGCTTTTCCTTTCTGGTTTTTCTTTTCTTGTTTTGTTTGGTTTTTTTTTTGTTGCGTCTTCTTTTTTGTTTTGGGTCTCCTTGTCTGTCTGTCGGGTCTGTCCGTCTGGTCCGTTTCTGTCGGTTCCGTTTCCGCCGCCGTCCTTCCGTCTCCGTGGTTCCGGTTCCGTTAAATCCGGCCCGTCCCGCCCCGTCTGTCCTCTTCCGTTCCGCCGGTCTGTCTTCCGTGGTCCTTTGTTCCGTTGTCCGTTTCCCGTCGGTTTCGTGTTGTGTTCGTCGTCCGTCTGTTTGTGTGTGTCCGTTCCGTCCGTTCCGTCTTCTGTCCGCCGTCTTTGTGTTCCGCCGTTCCGTCCGCCCGGTCTGTTGGTCCGTCGTTGTCGGTTTCCGTCTGTCCCGCCTGGTTCGTCTCCTTCGGTTGTGTCTTCCGTCTTCCGGTTTTCCCGTCCCGTTCGGCCCGTTGGTTTGTCCGTCGGTTTCCTGGTCCGTCTTGGTCTGTCCGTCTGTTCGTCCTTTCGTGGTTGTCCGTTTCTTTTCTTGGTCTGTCCTTCTGTTCCGTTGTCTCTTCTGTCCTCTCCGTCTGCCGTCTGCCGTTGTCTCTGTCTGGTTCTCCGTCTGGTTTCTCTTCTGCCTTGTCTCGTTTCTATTCTGCCTTCTGCCGTTGTCTCTGTCTCGTCTTCCTTCTTGTGTCTGCCGGTCTGCCGGTCTGCCGTTTCCGTTGTTTGCTGTTGGTTCTGCGTGTCTGGTGTTTCTGGTTTTCTGCGTGTCTGGTGTCTGCGTTCTGCGTGTCTGCGTGTCTGCGTTTTTCTGCGTGTCTGCGTGTCTGGTTTGGTTCTGGTGTCTGGTGTTGGTGTTGGTGTTGGTTTTCTGGTGTCTGGTTCTGGTGTCTGGTGTCTGTTGGTGTCTGGTGTCTGGTGTCTGGTTCTGGTGTCTGGTGTGTTCTGGTGTCTGGTGTCTGGTGTCTGGTGTTGGTGTGTTGTGTGTCTGTTTCTGTTGTCTGTGTGTTGTGTGTTGTGTGTTGTGTTTTGTTGTGTCTGTGTGTCTGTTCTGTGTTTGTCTGTGTGTCTGTGTTCTGTGTGTCTGTGTGTCTGTGTGTCTGTGTTTGTGTCCTGTGTGTTGTGTTCTGTGTTCTGTGTGTCGTGTGTTTGTTCTTTTTGTTTTGTTGTCTTGTGTCTGTGTTTGTGTTTGTGTGTCTGTGTGTTTTGTGTTTGTTGTTTTTGTGTGTTGTGTCTGGTGTCTTGTTGTGTGCTTGTCTTGTCGTGTTGTGTTGTTTGTTGTGTGTGTCTGTGTTTGGTGTTGTGTGGTTGTGTGTGTGGTGTTGTGTGCTGTTGTGCGTGTGCTTCGTTTGCTGTTCTTCGTGTTTTTTGGTTGTGTGTATTGTTTGTTTGTTTGGTGTGTTTGTGCGTGTGCGTTGTTGTGCGTTTTGGTTGGTTTGGTCGTTTTGTCGTGTTCGTTTGGTTGTGCTTGTGTTTTGTTTGTTGTTTTTGTCTTTGTTGTTTGTTTTTGTTTTGGTCGTTGGTGGTTGCGTGGTTTGGTTGTGGTGTGTGGTATGTGCGTGTTATGATGTGCTGTGTGGTATGTTAAATGGTTGTTGGTTGTGTGTGTGTCTGTGTATGTGTGTGTTTGTATGCGTGTGTGTCTTTGGTTTGTGCGTGTGTTGTTGTTTTGTGTGTGTGTGTGTTGTGTATTTGTTTGTGTATGTGTGTCTGTTTGTATTTGTGTGGTTGTTGGTTTTGTGTTGTGTTGTGTATTTGTTGTGTTTTTTATTTTGTTGTTGCGTGTTGTGTTGTTTGTTGTGTTATTGTCGTGTTTTTTTTTTTTTTGTGTGTGTGTGTGTGTGTGTGTGTTGTTTTGTGTTTTTTGTGTGCGGTGTTTTATTTTTTATTTTTTTTTTCCCTTGGTGTGTTTGGTTTTTTTAATTGTTTATTGTGTTTGTGTTTTTGTTTTTTATTGGCTGTGTTTATTATGTGTGTTTTTGTTTTTATTTTTTTGGTGGTGCCTTTTATTTTTTTTGTTGTGTCTTTTTCTGTTTTTGTGTTGTGTGTGTCTATTGTTGTGTTGTGTTTTGTATGTTGTGTGTGTTTGTATGTTTGTGTGTCTGTTGTTTTGTTGTATTTGTGTGGGTCTGTTGTGTTGTTGTTTTGTTTTGTCTTGTGTGTTGTGTTTAATTTATATGTGTTGGGTATTTTTGTGTGTTGTATTGTTGTGTGTGTTGGTTTGTGTATTTTATTGTTTGTGTGTGTTTTTGTGTGTTTTGGTGTGTCTTAATGTTTATTTTTTTAATGTGTTTATATATGTCGTGTGTTTTGTGTGGGTCAATTTGTGTGTATGTGTGTGTTGTGTGTGTTGTGTTGTGTTTTTGTTGTGTGTGTGTGTTTGGTTGTGTATGTGTTTTTGTTTGTTGTGTGTTTTGTCTTTTTTTTGTCTGTGTGTGTGTATTTGTTGGGTGTTTTATGTGGGTTTGTCTGTGTTGTTGTTTTTTGTCTTTTTGTTGTTTTGTGGTGTTTTCTGTTGTCCTTTGTTTTTTGTTTGTGTGTGTGTTTGTGTGTGTTGTTGTTTTTTTTTTTTGTTTGGTTGGTGTGTTTTGGTTGTGGTGGTGTGGTTTTGTTGTGTGGTGTGTTTTGGTTGTTGTTTGTTGTTTTTTTTGTTTTTTTTGGTGTTTTTGTTTTTTTGTTTGTTTTTGTTGTCTTTTTTTTTGTGTTTTTGTGTGTGTGTTTTTTTCTTTTTTTATTTTTTGTTTCTTTTTTTTTTTTGTTTTTTTTTTTTTCTTATTTTTTTTTTTTTTTTTTTTGTTGTGTTTTCTTGTGTTGTTTCTTTTTTTTTTTTGTTTTTTCTTGTTTTTTTTTTTTGTCTTTGTTTGTTTTTGTGTTTTTCTTTGTGTTTTTTTTTTGTTCTTTTTTTTTCTTTTTTTTTTTTTTTTTGTTCCCTTTGGTTTTCCGTTTTTCCTTTTTTTTCGTGTCCTTTGTTTTTTTCCTTTATTGTGTTTTTTTTTTTTCTTTTGGTGGGTTTTTTTTTTTTTGTCTTTTGTCTTTTTTTTTTTCTTCTTTTTTTTTCTTTCCTTTATTTTGGTCTGTGGTGTTAGGTTCTGGTAAGGTCTGGTTGGTGGTCTTGGTGGTGGTTGGTGGTTCTGTGGGTCTGTGGTTGTGGTTGGGTGTGCGGTTGTGGTTGTGGTCTGTGGTTTTTTGTGGTCTGTGGTTGTCTTTGGTGTGGTCTGTGGTTGTGGTTAGTCCTGTCCGGTTTTTGTTTGTGTGTCCGTTTGTTTTGTCCGTGTGTGTTGTGTGTGTGTGTGTTTGTGTGTGTGTTGGTGTGGTTTTGTGGTTTAGTTATGTTATGCCCGTTATATTTTAAATTGTTATTTTATTTTTGGTTATGTGTTGGTGTGGTTATTTTGCGTTTTTTTTGTATTTTTTTTTGGTCTGCGATTATTTGGTTGTTTGTGTATGTCTTATGTCGGTTGTCCTGTGGTTGTCGCGGCGTATATGGTTGTGGTCTGTGGTTGTGTATGGTTTGGTCTGTTGTTTTTTGCGTGTGTTTGTTGTGTGTGTATGTTTGTGTGTGTTGTGTGTGTGTGGTGTGAGGTTTTGTGGTGTGTGGTGTGTGTGTGGTTAAAGTTGCCTGTTGTCCTGTGTGTTTTTATGGTGCAACGTGGTGTTTATATTGGTTATTAAGTAAGTATTGTGTGTGTTGCGGTGTGATTTGTTTTCTTTTATGTAATTGTGTGTGTTTGGGTGTGCCTTGTGCTTTGTGTTATTGCGTTAAGTTGTGTGGTGTGTTTGGTGTGTGTTGTTGTTGTGTTTCAAATGTTGTTTGTCGTGTGGTTAAGTGTGTGTGTTTGTGTGTGTGTGTGTGTGTGGGTGTTTTTGTTGTGTGTATTGTGTTATGTGTGTGTGTTGTATGTGTGGGTGTTGCGTTGTATGTTTGAAGCTGATTGAAAGTTGCGTGGTATTTTGTGTTGTATGTTTGTTTGTTGTTTTGTGTTCTGTTTTTTTCTTGCGTTTGGTGGTTTTTTGGTTTGGTTGGTTTTGGTTGGTGGTTTGGTGGTTTGGTGTTGGTTTTGGTGTGTGGTGTGTGTGTGTGGTGTGGTTTGTGGTTGTTTGGTGTTGGTGTTGGTTTTTTTTTTTTTTTTTTCTTGGTTTTTTTGGTTTTTTGGTTGTGTTTTTTGTGTTGGTGTTTCTTTGTGGTTGTGTGCGTTTGCGTTTTGGTTTTGTGCGTTTTTTTTTTGTTGCTTGCGTTGTGCGTTGTTTGTGCGTGTGTTGTGTGGTTGTGGTGTGTGCCTGTTGTGCCTGTTGTATGAATTTGTGCCTTTGTGGGTATTGTGGTGTGTGCGTATTTGTGGTATGTGTTTGGCGGTTGTGTATTTTGTGCGGGGCGGTGCGTTTTGTTTAATTGGTTTAATGTGTGGTTTTAAAGTTTGTTTGGTTGTATTGTGTTTTAAAACCTGTATTTTGTGTTTTTTTAATTGTGTATTTTTTTTTTTTTTGGTTGTTTTTTTTTTGTATGTTTTGTATGGTGATTATGTGTGGATTTATGTGTGTGTATATATGTGTTGTGTATTTTTGTGTTGTTTTGTGTTTTTTTGTTGTTGGGTCTTGTGTTTTTATTTTGTTTGTGTTGGTGTGTTGTTGGTGTGTGTGTATGTTGGTGTTTATGTGTGTTTTTGTCCTTTTTGGGTTGGTGATTTTTTGGTTGTTTATTCTGTGTGTGTGTGTGTTGTGTGTTGTTTGTCTTCTTTATGTGGGTTGTGTGTATTTGGTGTGTTTGTAATGTTTGGTGTGTTTGGTATATAAATTTTGTATGTGTGTGTATGGTGCGGTTTGTTATGTTTCCTTATTGTGTGGTGTGTGTTGTGTTTTCTGTTTTTGTTTGTTGTTGTGTTTGTATTGTGGAGAGTGTTAAATTTGTTATGTTGTTTAATTTTTTGTATTGTGCAATGTGTGATTGTGTGTTATTGTGTGTTGTTGGCTTGTTGTGTTTTTTTTGTTGTGTGTTTGTGTGTTTGTGTTTTGTGTATTTGTATATATTGTGTATTGTGTTTGTGTATGTGTTGGTGTGTGTGTGGTTGTGTGTGTGTTGTTGTGTGTGTGTTGTGTTTTTTTTTATTTAAAATTTTTGTATTTTTTTTCTTGTGTTGTTGTATATGTGTTGTGTGTGTGTGTGTGGTTTGGGTTTTATGTTTGTATTTTTGGTTTTTGTGTTTTTTGTGTTTTTGTTTGTGTTGTGTTTGATTTTTATTTTGTTTTCCTTGTTATTAATTCTTGTGTTGTGTGGGTGGGTGTGTTTGGGTATGTGAAAGTTGGTGTGTTGGGCGATTATTTGTATGTTGTTTTTGGGTGTGCCGGGTTGGGGTTTGTGGTGGTTTGTGGTGGTTGGTGGTTGTGGTGCGCGTGGGTGGTTTTGTGCGTGGGCGTTTGGTGCGTGCGGGTGCGTGGTTCGTGCGTGCGGCGTGCGTGCGGTTGGTGGTTTTGGTTGGGGTGGGGTTTGGGGTGGGTGTGTGGTTTGGTGGGTGTTGTTGTTGGGTTGTGGGTGTTGGTTTGGGTTTTTTTGTGTCTTGTTGTTTGTTGTGTGTTTGTTGTGTCTTGTGTGTGTTTGTTGTTGTTGTGTGTGTGTGTGTGTCTTGTTGTGTGTGTGTCTGTGTGTGTGTTATTGTGTTTGTGTGTTGTATTCGTTGTGTGTGTGTGTTTGTCTTTTTTTTGTTTTTTTTTTTTTCTTTTTTCTTTTTGTTTTCTTTTTTTTCTTTTTTTCTTGTGTGTTTTCTTTGTTTTTTTGTCTTTTTTTTCTTTGTTTTTTTTTTTTGTTTTTTTTTTTTTTTTTTTTTCTTTTTTTTTTTTTGTCTGTGTTTTTGTCTTGTTTTTTTCTTTTTTGTCTTTATGTTTCTTGTGTGTTTTCTTGTTTTTTTTTTTTTTCTTTATTTGTTTTTCTATTTTGTTGTTGTTGTGTCTTTTTTGTGTGTGTTCTTCTTGTGTGTGTGTGTGTGTGTGTTTTCTTTGTTTCTGTGTTTTTTCTTGTGTTTCTGTTTTTTTTTGTTTCTTTGTGTGTTGTGTTTTTTTTTTTTTTTTTTTGTGTTGTGTTTTTCTTGTTTTGTTTCTTTGTTTCTTTGTTCTTTTTTTGTTTCTTTTGTTTGTTGTTGTCTTAAATTTGTGTTGTTTTTTTGTCCGTGTTTGTTGGTTTTGTTGTCCGTTTTGTCCGTGTCCGTGTCCTTTGTGGATGTGTGTTTGTGTGTGTTTCCTTGGCGGTCCGTTTTTTTTGTCGGTTTTTTTTTTTTGCGTTGCGTTTTTTTTCGGTTGGGTTTTTGCGTGGTGCGTTTACGGTGCGTGGTGCGTCAACGCGTCGGTGCGTTTTTGCGTCTGTGGGTCTGTGCGTCTGTGCGTCTGTGCGTCTGTGCGTCTGTGCGTCTGTGGTCTTGCGTGTGCGTCTGTGCGTCTGTGCGACTGTTGAGTCTGTCCCTGCGTTGTAGTGTGGTGTGTGTGTATGTGTGTGAGTGTTGGGTTGGTGTGTGTGTGTGTGTGTGGAATGTACGTGCCTGTATGTTGTGTAGAGGTTAACTGTGGGTATGTGTGAAGAGT
>JARFJB010001949.1:1825000-1832500 GCA_036346205.1 Vesta saturnalis | reverse complement strand
GGTAAACATTAAAAATCCGTGTCGGTAGTTGCTGTGTAATAATAAGTTCACATACAAAAAGACAAGTCCAATAACCGAAATATATGTAATGTGAATGAATAAATAGAGAAACAAAACCATCGAATTGTGAATATAAATTTTACAATCTTATTACCTAGGTTATCTATTAACGGTGAAACCAGCCATCTCACTATGACCTCTATTAAAATATACTATAAAATTGATTCAAATATCCAAGATAATATATGGTTACTTTCCCTTTTACAAATGAATGGCGTGCTTAAAACGAACTTGTCACATAATCTTCGATGTAAATTCGTCAGTTTAAACAAAATTTTAAAAAACCTCAAATCTATTTGAATAATGCGGATGGATACGCCTGTATTATAATTTAGACTATAAATCAACAAAAATATTAAACTTTAAAGAAAAGGCATATTCAATCGTTATACAAACGCATAACAAAATAACACAAATTACACACCATAAATTTATTAGCTTTAGTCACCCACCACAATAAGAAAAAACACAGAAATGTTACCATAGGTACAGGATGCCCTTTTGTTACATAGTCATCTGGAACGGACCTCCAGGAGAACCTCCGCTTTATGGTTGATGTTAACACGACGCTAGCAACTCCCCGTGCAATTCAGTTAATGACGGCCTCTCTTTCGACTCGCGTTATAATTAAATTTCAATTGGTTGTATGTACATTGATAGTTATATTAACACATTAATAATTAACTTTACTTTAATTCGACCTAGTTCTGTTTGATACTTATTTCTTTTAGCTAATTATGTACAATCCCTGATTAACACCTATTATTTGTAACTTAACGACAAAACTGGTTTATTTATAGCAGGTTAGGTAGTTAACGGCGAAGCTGTGAACTTTAAGTTTGAAACTTTGGAACGAACGTTGGATTTTTCCGCAAAAAAAGCGGAGAAGAAGAAGATGCTATATAGCATCGCAACCAAGTGACTACCGAATTGGTGGCCACCATCACATATGGAAAGATGGGTTGCACTGTACAAAATGTTTCATCGATAGTACTGGTGCCCTTCGTGTTATATGAGAATGATTCATGCATGATTTGTTATGAAGAGTACTATCCGAGCGACAAAAGTTTTTTTATATTGTATATAATGAATTATTTTATGGTAGAGTATTACTGAGTTTTGCGGTAAAACGTGTGACGTCCCTCAAAACTTTATCTCCAATATTATAAATTCTTCGATAAACGTTTACTAACGTATCGTACATGGTATAAAGTTCACTCACCTTCATCGCTGGCTGTTGTAGGATTCATTTCCACATCCATAGACGACACAGTTAATATTTCATGTGTGGGGTTAGAATAAACAAATGGCAACCACCTGATAATATACACATTAGCAAAACAAGCAGATTACGTATCGGATTTTCTAATTTTTACTCAATTCGCATCCCAATCTTTCTCCAATTTTACCTCACTATATAAATAAAATTACTGTTAAGAGACTTAAGAATGTCTTCATCTTCCTTGATGTCAAGCACTTGTTTTCATCCTTAGCCGCTAATTCAAATATTATACAATGAAGGCATTTTATATAACCACTGGACAGTTGATGGAAGTAACCCATACTCAAAACTATCGAAGAACTGTATCGACCGCAAATTTTCTTATTAATAGTATCGAAATTCCGATACATGGGGACAGTTTTCTGACATGTACAAAATGATGAACGATGTTTGACTTCTCATTACTAACAAGGATTCTCCTCCCCCGAGTTGCTATCCATAAAATATTCCTCTTCTAAACACCCATGCTTCCATATACTGTGCAACTCAAAATATCCGTTGTTTCCTGGGTGTCCCAATTATGGAACTCCAAACTGTATCTTCTCTTTTTAAAACCCTTTAAACCCCAAACCAACAAGCTACCTATACATCGACCGTATCCAATAGTTAAACTTCACTCATTTGTGATATAAAGTGCCCTAATCTATCATCTTGGTTGTGGGATTCATTTTTAAGGGCTGCAACGTAAAATTGTATACTTTCGCAATTATAGTATCCTTAATACAACAGCTCAAATATTTTAATATAAAACTATT
This sequence comes from Vesta saturnalis, assembly GCA_036346205.1. Taxonomy (NCBI): domain Eukaryota; kingdom Metazoa; phylum Arthropoda; class Insecta; order Coleoptera; family Lampyridae; genus Vesta; species Vesta saturnalis. Next base: position 1,830,403 of record JARFJB010001949.1, on the reverse strand, counting down.
ATAAAATGTAGTTATAACATTTGATTTTATTTGTCGAATGTCTGCTATGATTTTGAGTTCACTTACTGTTAGTAAAGAGTAGTTAACTCTGTGTTGTACAATGGAAAAAGTACCTCTGTACCACGTTGTAGCACAAATCACTATTTACAAATGAAACATTAAAAATCACAACAATATCATAAACAGAATCGAATCAGGTGACCGGCATTTTTCACCATTTTGGAAAACAGTGAAGTATGGTAAAGCGGCTAATTTTGATGCTTGTGAATACCGCCTCAGAGAAATTCTCTACCTACATAAATGAGCATTGCGTAGGTACCTATACTAGATTGCAAAAGAAGGATCAATAATAACCTCTAGTTACACCGTTTTATAATAAATAAACCTAATCAAAACAATTATTTCCATTTTATTCCATTTTTTTATTTTTCTTTTCCCCTGTATATAGTAGGTATTAAAATAATGTCTAGATTCGATTCGTTTTTGTTTTCAGAGAGTACTAAAGAGCGTATTTCAAATACATGTATGGATATGTGTGTTTTGTAACTGTTAATAATTTATAACAAAACTGTGGTTGCATAAAAAAATATTTACTAAAACATGGACGAAAGACTCATTTTTGGTAAGTTAAATTATCTTAAATTATACCTAATACCAACATTTCAAGATATCATCTTTTAAAAACGCACATCATAACCTAGAAAATCTGAAATTACCAATTTCAGCTATTTTGATATTAGTTAGTTGTATTATTGTCCAACGATTGTAGATTTAGAGTTTTTCATTAAAAAGGCGTTGTTTCTTAATATTTTGTTGCATTCAATTTGAATAGTATGATCTTTTAAAGTTAGTTTTCGTCATGTTCGTGTTGTACCATTTTACCATGGCAACCACCTGAATTTATAGAAACACCAACTATTGTATTTATTCGTGTGTTCCAAATATGCATTTAATTACAGAAAATATTTGATTCCTTAACGTTTTTATTAACAAAAACATTTGTAGGTTATGTACCTAATTGTACATAGAATCCTAGAGGAATCTGAAATTATACACTACTTTATTGTTCAATTTGTTACAATTATTATATTTAACTATTTCTTTATAAAGCAGTATGTATAGGATCTATTGTCTAATGTTAAGTAAAAAATTCAAAACTGAATTAATAACCAAATTAATTTAAAAATGAATTTCTTAAAGCAACGCAAGGTGTCGCTTAATTCGATTAGTTCTATTCTACCATTTTCATGGCAACGGTAAATAATATACAAAGATAAAAAGAAACATTAACTTTTCTATTCAGTTTCGTATTTTTTAAGATGAATTGTTAACAGATTATGTCTAGTTTTTTCATTTCTGCTATAATAGGTACTTCATCGATTTGGTGACAATTACAATATTTCATGAATTTAGTTATAACTTTAACAAAATGGCGGAAGGGATCGAGTTTGTAATTGAACTGCTTATATGTTTACATGCTATTTTATTTTTAGAGTTTTATAAGCCGAAAAAATGTGTTGTGTAAGATGCCATAAGAGAATTCGAATTCCAATAAACCTACCAACACAGATATTGAATTTGAAAGACTACTTTCCCATACCTTTTCTTTATGAAGTAAGTACATAGATACCTAATACACTTTACTAAACAGACTTTTTTAGAAGTTAAATGCGAGTCATCGCTTTTTCTTGTGCTATGACTGCTTTAATATTTACTATAATATTAAAGTGGAGACAATTTCGTGTAAAAGTAAACATTGCGTCTTGTGTACCACGTTTACAGAATCCCTGATTGTTGTTGTAAACAAGACAAAGGATTCCAAAGTGGTAAGTAAATTAGATAAAAATTAACTGTTCGAAATTGTCCAAACTCTGTTACATTTATAAAAATTTTGCAAATAATTTAAGTAGGTATGCTATAATAATAGTATTTTACAATCATATTGTTATTTATCCAAACGCATATATTATAAACCTACCTCTATACTTACCTATTGCGCAAACCTACGCCAGTAAACATACTAGTGCTGTTAGTTCACAATCCCTTATTTATTCTTTTCTTAAACACCATCAGTCTAAATCATATCACATTCAGACAACCACACAAATGACCTAAATTGATTTAGGTTCCGTAAAGTGGGGCGATGGACACATTTTGACATGTTTTTTTACTTAATTCGGAAAGTTGAAGTCAAAAAATTTTGAAAAAATTTGACGACCTTTGTACACATCTCCCGCGTCTTATTTCATAATTTAACAAAGTTATTCTTATATTTTTACCATATTTTTTTACAATAGTGTCCACCTCTCCCCGTATACATGGGGTGAAGTTGGACGGACCTAAAAATACTAAATTACAGCAACTACAAATAACTCTATGGGGAAGAGGGACACCTAAAAACGTTTTAAAAAAATGTACTGTAATTTTCCAATTTGCTAATTATAATTTTTCTATTTTCTATTAAAGAAAGCACAAATAATTTGCTAAAGTGTTCATTTTTTAGACATAAAAACGTTAAAAACAACAAAAGATAATATTCTTAAAAAAGAAACGGCAAAACAATATATTTTTCAAACAAAAAAATAACATAATCAAAAGTACCTACATGAAAATAAAAATAAAACAAGACAGTCTTTTGCACAACTCCCTAAACTAACCAATATTTTCGTACTCCAGTTGTTCATGAAAGTGCAATTTGTTTCTTCTTAAATATTTTGGGTTTTGCAGCACATATAAAATTTGGCTTTTTAATATTACTGCCTCACCTTTTACTTGAGGGTATACAAAGAACCCTATTTTTTCAAAGTGCCTTTTTCTCAAAAAGTATACCAAAATCTCACTACTTGAAATTTCTAAAATTTCTCCGACAAAATTGAGTTCAATTTTCTTGCTTTTAAATTGTGCAATAATATACTGACCGGTGCTCAATTCAACATCATTATTAAAGTAAGTGGCTGAGGTTTGAGATCAACTAATACGGTTTAATGCATTTTCAGTTTCGGAGTCCGTATCTTCATCACGGACTATTTTGTCGTCCTCCATCTCTTCCCTATCGATTTCCTCATCTTCTTCATCGTCACTTACCGCTACATTATCCTCTTCTAATTCCAACTCTTGTTCAGTATCAGGAAGTGATACGCTTTGTCCAGGCAGAACTCCTTGTAACTTTTTTCTTCTTTTTTTCTAGGTTGTTGTTTGCGGAACAACGTTTGTTTTAATTAATTCAATGAAACTTTCCAATTATTTTCTACTTCCGTATGGTCTGGTGGTGTACAATGGAACTATGCCACAAGCTGCAAATCCTGCCTGAATATTTTGCTGACTGCGACTTTTTATTTTCTCCAACGTAACTGATAGCAATTTTGGGAAATCACTCTTTTGTTTTCCAGTCATTTAGTATTATCGTCCATGCTTTTTCATTGGTCTAAAGAAAGCCACGTTAAGGGACTGTCATAAGTCAGTCGAATTGGGCGGAAGCAATTCAAAATTGATATTCTTTTCTTTGCATTTTTTCATCACAGTTAGTGGAGAGATGAGTAGAAAGGTTGTCGCTAACAAGTACTTTTTGTCCTTCATGCTTTGAGAAATAGGGCAAAGTTATTTTCAGGAACCAGTCTTCAAAACAAAGAACATCAAACCAGCCACTTTTGCTTCTATTATATATGGTTCCCTGTGGTCCGTTTTCAATCTATGTGGAGCACATATGCTGCGCCTTGTAAACTACTTAAGGTGGCAGTAGTTCTCCAGAAGCTCTTGCTGCCATCATAACAGAAGTACTAGCCTTTGTATGCTCTATCACCCTATCTCAGTGTTTACTTCCTCTCTTGGCTACAACTCGTATTCTGCCCGGATCGTCGCAAAAATTCGTCTCAACGCAATGGATTATGCTTCCCGGGAGAACATTTTCCAGAGAGTTCTGTAGTTCATCAAAATATTGGTTTATGGTCTCCGAGTAATCTCAGCTCTGTTAATATTCTGGGCCATTCTTACTGTAACTTCTTTGTGTCTCGATAAAAATAATTTTGACCACTCGGATTCGAGAAGATTGTTTTTAAACATGTTTATTCGTTTTCCACGTATGTCTAAATATGACTGGGCAATTAGCCGAAGATGTCTAATCGTCAGTGGAAAATTCCATTGAGCAGCAAGTAGTAAACCTCTAACTAAATAAGATTCTTCCTCTGGCGAAAAAAATGTTTGTCTCCCGTATTTTGTACTGCATTTAACTCCACAAACGTGATTACATAAGGTGGATCTACGTATCTGATATCTTTCCGAAACCGTTCTTAAACTTTTTTATTTTTAATTCTCTGATAGCTTTTTCCAGGCTTTCAGGCTTGTAGTTGCAATTTGGCTTAATGACAATAACTCTTTTATAGTTGCGAGCCATTCTCCAACTTCACCCTGTAACAAGTAAAAGTTTTCCTTAGGCAGACCCTGCTCACCACCTATTTCATTTTATAACCTCAAAACCATGCTAAAATATTTAAAACATTACATTTTACGAGTTGCTTAGGTTTCGATACCCTACATTAAATAGTTTGTTACCGACAATAGCTATTAAACCACTAAAGTATAAAAAACGGCTTTTATTTACCTTCCATATGAATGGTTAGTTGATCTATTGTATCATAGAGGGCACACCTACCCCTATTTAAAAAAATACTCGCTGTCTAACTTCACCCAGACTGTCCAACATCACCCCAGTTTACGGTATTGAAATTTAGGAAAATATGGAGCCAACTTTCTATTGTAAGCTGCAGTTATACTAACCCAGATTTCGAAAATTTAAATATTCAAAAATGAAAAATGAGTAGAAATTACTTTAAGAATATTTACGTTACAGGTATCAATAAGAAACATATGCAATAATTGCATATGCATTCTAAAAGCAGTTTATCAGAATTCATTGCTCTTCAATAAACCGGAAAATTATGAATCTAATAAGGATATATGTGTAAGTCATTAAAATGTAGTTAATCACGGCATGTTTATAAATGATATTGTAACATTATTTAGGTTTGTCCTTACCAACCATCCAGTATCATTAAGCCAGCATTAGGAAATTCACTGTCGAATGCCGTCCAAGCATTTCTAACTAAAAACCTACAGGTAAATTGGTTAAATACAATTTTCAAACGTCAACTAACAACTAAGGAGAAAGCTGTTCCTTTGCAAGTAGCTAACATTGAATTTATAGCAGAAAATAAGTTGGTTGGTCATTTTTTCATTCATTTACGTCAAAGTTCAGCAGTTACTGACCTTTCAGGTGAGTTACAAAATACCAAAGATACTTTGGAAAGTATTCAAGACGATGTCTTTAAAGTACATCATACTGTTGCAAGTACAAATTTAGCATTTGAATTTCACACTTCATTTGCTAAGCCGCAGTTAGCACAGGTT
>JARFJB010001949.1:1737500-1820000 GCA_036346205.1 Vesta saturnalis | reverse complement strand
GTTTGGGATTCAGTAAGTTATAGTGTTTATTAATAGCTAAAATAAATTTTTCAAAAGTATACAGGTTTAAGTGAATATTAATACAATTGTAAACTATCTTCTGAAGTGGTCATTGAAAAGTAACATTGAAAAGTGTATTAACTACTAATATATTAGATTAGTTATTCTAGTTTCCAATGATGATGACAAAACAGATATCAACTTTATGTAGTATTTGGGTTCCTTTTAATTGTTACTAATCAGTTTAGTCGGTTCTACACCGAAAAAAGATCTAGCATGCAGTTAAGATTCATTTTTAAAGACTAATTGTTATTTATTGCCTAAAATATACCTATCTACTCTAAAGGTTTGGTACTTTGATCATGTATAAAATAGCATTAAACTTAAAATTCAAAATAAGATTGTCAAAACATACATGTCCAAGTTTTACAATCCTAATCTACTTATAAGTATGCTAAGGTATTTTTAAGCCAATATACAAATTACCCAATTATATATCAAAAGTATCAAAATCACTGATCCTAGTATTTCTCACAGTTGGAGGTGTTGGTACGTAGGTTTATATTTCCAGCAGTTGGATAATTTAATGTATTTGGATAGGTTTACACGAAGTTATTGTAAGATGAGTTAATCCATGAAAAAACAAAAAGTGTTGTACAAGCAATAGTGCGTATTGATAGACAGCCTAAAATTGTTTGGTCAATTATAACAGTATGGAAGATGCATGCAAGGAGTCCATTAAAATAGTGTGGTCATGTAGAAACAAATAAAGAATTCTTATGTTGCTGAAAAAAGTGTATTATATAATGTATGAATACAAATGAACTAATGGAGGTAAGTATGTAAACATTACAGCATAGAAGAATATATTGCAGAATCATCAACTACATTAAAACACAGAACAAGTAAAACTTGAAATTACTTAAGCCCTAATTACATGGAGAATTCAAACTACTTTTAAAACCCATTACTATGTAGGGCAACGCTTATAGTGGTGGAACAGTAAATTAACATCACTTCACAGAACATCGGATTTAAAACACTAGAATTTGCATTATAATACTAGATTCAGTGCTTTGGCATTGTACTGGAATTTGAAGATTTCAATATAGACATGATTAACTACTTTACTGTTTACACTATGTTTGCACCATATATTTTCTATCACAAATATTGTGGATAATAAAAAATAATTTACTATTAATTACACTTAGTTTGAAAGAATTTAAATTTTAGCAACTACCAAAAATTTAAAGTTGCCTAATCAAAGACCTTGCAATCATCAAAGTGTATGCTATAATTATAGGTCCATAAAGGATTTGTTACCATAGTCCAACAGTGACTTCATACGCTTTTCCCTAATAATAATCAAAATTGTTTTAATACAGAATTAATTAAAAAATATATTAATGGATAATGATCACAGGCAAATATAAAAATATAAATATCCGAGTAAGTAAACAATAACAATGTTCACGTTTTAAACTATTATAGTCAAAACGTGGTCAAAAGAGCAACACAAGCTTGTTAAATATTAACATTCATTTTTCATGTCGTTACATAAAATAATAATTAAAGCTACCCAATGGGTAACATGTAAAAATAGGTAATGCAAGATATAAATAAGCCTAGTCTAAAAAAATACTTAAATGTTAAGGCAGCGTAATGTCTTTTCAGGCACTCTTGTAGTGTACTGAAACGAATCTGGTCGCCCTTCTGACTCTTCTACGCGAACATCATCTACTGAAGCTTTATGTATAAATGTTATAATGTTCGTTCCTTCACCCATAAGTGTTTTAAAGCACATTTTTCTATCACGAATTGTTCTTGTAACTAACTGTTCTAAAGTGTACAAGTGATCGTCTTTTACTCTTGGAAAATGGTGATGCATAAACTTTGCCAACCGAATTAAGTATTCTACATTATGTCCACTTTCTCCACTAGATTCCACAATTTGATTAGCAATATCACACACAGGTGCATCACCTAGCCAAAGAGAGTTTTGAGAAGTAGCAATATATAAAACGGCGGTGAATGGAGTGTTGCTAGATTTTGGATAAAATGTCGCAAATTCAGCAATATATCCTCCTAATTTACATTCTCGTTTGTTCAAATACGCAAAAGCTGCTTCTCCCGTTATTTGAAAAGCAATTCCATGAACAACGCTCTGAAACAAACATAACTACATTAATAATTGATAATAACAATTTTATATCTAAAAATGTACTTAATATTATTGCGAATGGAACTCTATAATGGTAACCTTGTGATCAGATAAATTTACATTTTCCAGTGAACTGCCTATAAGACCAGTCATTGTCCCGACAGAAAGTATCTCTAAATCGACATATAGTTTATTACTCTACTTTAGCATAAACTCTTGTTGGAAATAGTAAACCACTATTACACATAACAACAGTCCGTACATCAGAAAATATATTTTGATTCTTTCGAAAATTAGAAAATAGAGTAAACGGACTATTCCAAAGGAACTTTAAATTATTGAGAAAGTAAAATCAACACAAAATTATCTATAACTTTGTTCTGTTCCAATGAGACGCCATTATGGTTTACGGGATATCAATATTCTACTTAGTTTTAGATGGAAATGTCTCGCATCTCGTTAATCTTAAGCCGAATCTGAAGTCAAAATCCAAAAATTCGAAAAAAGTGGCAACACATATTCAGCGAATTCGTATACCGAACGAACTTCGCTGTTTCTCCCCCTTCCAAAATGTTTAAGCTAATAAGTGAAATCGCTAACAGATGCCAAATCCAATGTCAAGTTATATTATGAAATCGAAACAGTACCACAGAAGTATACATTCTCGTGTTAATACTTATATTTTATTTATAATTTATATTTCTTCTATTATTTCCTAAGTAATGTTGCTTTTTAGTTGTTTTTTTTTCATTTTTCTTACCGTTAATGAAATATTCACCGGTTGATACGTGGTGGTAAGGAAAAGCGAAAGTTATTCGTTTATTTATGGGTAACTACCCGATTACATCAGTTTAAATGCTTTTAAATCATTCTTTCATGTTGGGCCTTTTTACTTTCTTATGCCCGACTCGTGAAAATTACGGAAATATCTTGGTATATCAACTTTTTGCTAAAATTTGTTAACAAGTAACGGTACTTTATATGACCCCCAACGTATTTATTTTTTGTAAATATTTGGAAAACTTCATGTTGAGTGCCATAATGGGATCAAAAGATTGAGGTCCCTGGAACTAACGCGGAATACGTCATAGAAACTGGTTTTGTCATTGCAATACTTGCAGAATTGAAAATTAAACAATATATCTTATTTTATTATACATAACGAGGTACAACTAAAAATCTGGACGATCATCAGACGCAAAATTTAGTTCATAACAAAACAATAATTTTACTAATAATGCACGAGTATTTCTCACAACAAAAAACACTAGTGGATTTCTGAATAAGGGCCATGATCTGCAACGTTTCGTAATTTAGAAAATATCTTTCCGAAATTGCGTTGGACGCCACTAGTGTCAATTTCCTTCAGACATTTTGTAATGCGCCGAGTGAGCTGTTTAATATTTTCTGCCTTCCATCCATTACGGTAAATATTAGCACCAAGATCGTCAAAAATCTTCAGTTGGACTACACTGTGGTAAGTTGGTGGAATTCCTTTCCTTTTGTACAAAGGGTATATTTTTCTGGCGGAGAAATTCTTGTGGTTTTAGAGCATAATGACCGAAAGCTTTGTCGGGCCAAAATACAAAATTGTTATTATTATGGTGTTTGGCGACAAAGGGTAACAATATCTTCTCTAAACAGCAAGTTTGATAAATTTTTTGATTGATACCCAGACCTGATGGCTTGAATCAATACGGCCCCGATATACCTTTTTCCGAAATAACAATGTAAAGCATTACCTTCGGTTCGAATTTCTTTTTTATTTTATACTTGACCGATGTGTCTGATAAGACATCAGTGTAGAAAATATAGTTCCCAGGCATTTGAGGTTTACTTAAGGGAAAATAACTTTCGTCATCCCAAATCACACTTTTCCCCCGATAATTTCGATACATCCATCGACAGTTAATTTTAAGCTTTTTTAATCCTTTGGAAATATACTGTTGAGTACAGCTAAATTTCCTTGCTACATCAATCTGGCTGAGGTTGTCTTTGTTGGAAAAAGCAGTTCTTAAGCGTTTTTTATTCTGTGTGGTCATTACCGTTGGTTTGCGCCCAGATCCTGGTTTCCGATTGATGCGCCTTGATTGTAATATACCATAAATTTCGCGAACGCACAACTTCCTATTTAGATGTCATTTTTGACAAGTAATTCTTGGCTAATTGTTTCCTATCTGACATGTTAGAAGTGCTGCGCTTACATATTACAAAGAAATGTAAGCATTTACAATGTTTGTAATTAAAATTTTAATTTATAACAAACCCTGTTTGGAATAACTTAAAAAATAAAGTCATACATATACTATATGCGTAATAAAATATGAAGGGGTTTTTACGGGTTTTTCGGGTCTATGGAGGTACTTCATGAAAATGTGCATTTATACAGGTTATATGCTACAAACGGTATGCTACGGGATTTTAAATCATAGATATGTCTATGGCAATTCATCTGTAGCATGCAGACCGTGAGGGTAGAAGTATGTGACACATCTGTACCATATGTCACTTAACGTGTTAACGTTACATCAAAAAGTATAGAAACCTTCTTTAAGACAATTTAATTTTAGAAAGTTTTTGTCATAAAAGTTTTTCGTAGTAAACCTTAAAGTGAACTACATCAAAAAATTTGGCGATACATCTGAGATATTCGGAAACTATCGTACAAATATAGACTGTAACTGTTACTGTTCTTAAAAGATAGCAGTGTAACTCTATATCATTGTTTCATTAATGTTTTAATATAAATTTTGAGTGTGAAACTTGTTTTCACATCTTTACACCTCTTGTTAATATTATAAATATATGATGATTAAGAGCAAAAACTTCAATAGCATTCGAAAGTAATAGGTTTGATTCCCGTTACAGTCTGCTTTGTATGAAGTTTTTCAGGGGGTTTCCTCATACCCATGTAGTGGAATGATCACTGTGTATACGCACATGATCTGCGTCTATATAGGAGAATCCTAGGGTAGTTGCTTCGCAGTCAGAAACCTAACTCTGGTCCTTCCGATCCTATCCTAACCCTAATTCCACCATGCATACATACTTAATGTAACTATGTTGGGAATCCATCGTTGCGGTTGAAGGAGCTTGGAAACCTCAAGCAGCCCGCATCTCTCCTCAGGAAAAGAATGAAACACGTTAGCTTTTCCTTTTTTATATAATTCTAAAATTCAATTTATATTTAAACATTGCACGCTTATGATTTTTAAAGTGATCAAGATGTACGTAAAAAATAAGACTGTACTACATACAATTCATGTATCCGTTCTGCGACTGACCAACGTCATATCAGATTACGTCATACTTTGTAGTGTAGTAAAGTGTTCTCTACTTACCCAATTTACGTACTCTTTGACTGTGCAACAGGATACCGGCATAAGAAAGTCATGTATTGGTCACAGCAGAGTTTTTGTATGATTAATTGGAAATAAAACCGTTGTCGTTATTATTAGGTTCGTCAAACGACATTTCATTAATGGGAAATATGTCAAACCCCTAATCCAACAATCCTACTCAGTAATGGGAATTTCATCAAGAAGACATTCAATCGTTATATTTGAATCTTGGATTAAGAAATTGTATAGGTAATATACTATTCTCAAAACTTAACCAAGAAACTAAAAGCCGCGAATATATTTGTAGCTCGTTTTCGAAAGACACCTAACATTGCGATAATCCCAATAAAATTATTTCCGATTGCTGAATTATTCGTTAATTATGTCAGGATATTTGATCAATAAAACGTTAAACTACAAAATAAAACGTTAAACTACAACAAGGGAAATGGAATACATATTAAAAATTATAAGGAAAATACTCGGCCCAGAATTAATAGAAATTCTACACCCCAGGAAAATCAGAAGAAAGATGTGAAACCTAACGGCGGATGTCAGCAGAGGAAAGCTGAAATTCAAGGACAATCAGTATACAACCACTCCCAAAAAGAGTCGGAACTTAGACATACGCGGTCAAGTCAACAATACCGTTAATCCATACAAGTCAAGAAAAACATAAATAGAAACACAATAGACATTGAAGATAGAAGCATACTGAAACAAAACACAAGTATAACATGATGTCAAAGAACAAGATTCCACAGAAAACACGGACAAAGTGCACAGAAGAGTGGAAGATCAGAAAGAACACTAGCACTTGTATATGTATGTATGTATGTATGATATATATATATATATATATATATATATATATATATATACAGCGTGTTTAGCGAGGAATGGGACAGTGCAATATCTCGAGAGCGGATGAAGATTTTTAAATTATGAAAATATTTTTGTAAATATCTTCCAAGGGCGCACATTTGTTGGCACAAAGATTTGAATCAACGCCCATCACCGCCAGGTGGCGCTATCTCACTTCAATTTTTAAATGCAATGCCCTATTTTTATTTCATTTTTGGATTCTATGACATATTTGTGATGACTTTTATTAAGACTCCTACCAACCTATATTTGTAGTTTCTGAAAAAAATAATCCTTGGAATTTTAGCACAAAACGTAATTTCAGGAAGTGCTCATAACATTTGAGTGATACAGACAAAATAGCAAATTTTATACCAAATGAAAGATAAAAGATTGTTCTTCCACAAAATAATGCAGATAACGCCGAAATAATGCGATACGCTGTACAGTAAATTGTAAGGGGGACCAACTTATCACAGTCGTTGATTAAGAATCATGTGAAACATTTATCATGCCATGAAAACAAACGCGTAATGAAGTGTCTGTCAAGTTTCTGTCAGTTTACAGTTTCAGTTTTGAAAATCGTCTGTGCATCTTCAAATTCCATAATTATGTTTACGTTTTCTAACGAAGAATATTTTGATATGGTAATAATTTATGGTGAATGTAGAAAAAAATGCAAGGGCTGCACAAGTATTGTATGCTGCCAGGTTTCCCGATCGACGCCATCCCGGAAAAAATACATTTGTTCGTGTAGCAAATATTTTGAGGGGAACCGGTCATTTTGCTCACCGTAAGTGCGAGAATCGCACAAAGACAGCAACAGATGAAGCACACACCGTCGGTGTATTAGCAAGTGCAGCTTATAATCCTCATGTGTCTGTGAGATCTATTTCTAAAGAGTGTGCCGTATCAGTTGGTTCTGTCCATAAAATATTAAAATCTAATAAATACAAACCATTTAAAATTCATTTGGTACATGGACTGCATGCAGGAGATCAAGATCGCAGACTTAATTTTATCACCGGAGTTTTTATGGAACATTATGCGCAAGACCCTAATTTTCTAGGTCGTATCGTGTGGTGTGATGAAAGTAATTTTTCAAACAATGGAATCGTTAATCACCACAGTTCCCATTACTGGTCGTCAGAAAATCCTCGTTGGGTAAGAGCAACCAATTTCCAAGTGAGATGGAACATAAATGTATGGTGCGAAATGATAGATGACAAATTGATTGGCCCATATTTTTTTAATGGTACCTTAACAGGCCAACGCTATTTGGATTTTCTTGAAAATCAACTGCCTCCTTTGCTTGAAGATGTAAATGTAAATCTGCGGCAAGTGATGTACTTTCAACAGGATGGCGCACAATAGCGCAATAGTGAGAAATTATCTAAGTAGAGTGTTTCCGCAACGATGGATAGGTACAAATGGTCCCATTATATGGCCAGCTCGTTCTCCTGACCTTAGTCCCTTAGACTACTTTCTTTGGGGACATTTAAAGAGTGTAGTGTATGAAACACCTTCTAGAGATGTAGAGGAGTTACAAAACAAAATTATAATTGCTTGTGCAAACATACCACGAGAAACTTTAAGAGCGGCAACTAGTGTTACATTAATTAGGCGTTATCAAACGTGTGTAGAAAATGATGGAGAAACATTTGAACATTTAATTTAATTTGTATGCTTTCAATTAATAAAATTCCAAAAATTATTTTTTTTCTCAGAAACTACAAAAGATAGGTTGGTAGGAGTCTTAATAAAAGTCATCACAAATATGTCATAGAATCCAAAAATGAAATAAAAAATAGGGCATTGCATTTAAAAAATTGAAGTGAGATAGCGCCACCTGGCGGTGATGGGCGTAATCTTTGTGCCAACAAATGTGCGCCCTTGGAAGATATTTACAAAAATATTTTCATAATTTAAAAACCTTCATCCGCTCTCGAGATATTGCACTATCCCATTCCTCGCTGAACACGCTGTATATATATATATATATATATATATATATATATATATATATATATATATATATATAAACGGTGTGTCGGATATTTATACATCTCGCTATTCTAGAAAGTAAGTCACATAAGCTCAAAATTTATAAACTATATAAAAATACATGTTAGCAATTCGCTATTAGTTGTACGTTTGTATTGACATTAAATTATTGTAAAAGTCCAAAATTAAACAGAAAGAAAATAAAATTTTGGCACTGCAGATACCTCTCAAGGTAATGTTTTTTAACTAGACGGTTTAATTCCTTATATTTTAAATTACATGTAGCTACTTCACATATTTGTACTCAATTTTAAGTTCAATATCAGATATATGAAAAAGAGAAATATTTAAAAGGATAACTCATAAAAACTTATACTTTCCCATATAAGGGTAATTTTCCATACATAATTACAGATGTTTCCATCAGAATGTATAATCATGTTAATAATTACAATCTAAGTACAGTTAAACTTTCTATACCAACGCTTTGGATTTGCCTATACTTTACTAAAAACGAGGTTACTTCGAGTAACATCTACGATAAAAAAATTTATATTATTAGATCACGGCCAGTCGTATCCGCGAAATGAGAACTTCAATGATATCACAGTAATTGGAAAACCTTAAAAAAATTTCACATTGCACTGCAAAGTAGATAATTAACGTATCTTTCATAATTTAATTTTTTGTCAACTACCTTGACATCTATGCCAAACAACTTCTGGTTGCTATAAAATAAGAGTAAAAATCAAGCCCTCATTAAAAATAAGCGCATTTCCGGAATTAAACTCGTAATAGTATTATAGGAGTAAACGGATATAATTAGATATGAATTTTTCATGACTGCCTTACGAAAATACAGAGTGTTATAAATTACTTAGTAAGTAATAAATTCGGTTCAATACAAAATTGTAAATATTAGCATCACTCAGTCACTATGGGTATAACCGCATTGCTCGACTATTTTGAATTGAATATTATTAAGGCTTATATTTGTCATAGTACCTTTCTTCATAAGTTCCTTTTTTATATTACAAGCGCTTCACATCTAGGAAACTAATGTCTTACTGATTTTTTTTTTGTCTATAAATTCTAACTCGCTACGAGTTCCAATTAAAAAAATAGTTTAATTTGATTTTTTCTCATAAAGGGGGAAATTCTTAATTTTTTTTTAATTCTGAGCCAAAATTTGCAAGTTGATATTTTAATACAGTTTCTCAAAAGATATTCAATTGTTGAACATAACTTTATTAAAAGTTGAACATTTCATGAAACGATACCACGTCAATATAAACGTAAATTTATTGTAAGAGGACGAAGAAATTGAAATTCTTAAGCAATAGAAACTAAATTGAGGGGGGTAGCAGTTTATGGTCTTGCTTTCAGCCAAGTTGTACGTGGAGAGCAACGTACCAAAAATTTAAGGGTTTTAATTCAAAAATAGTTTTAACGGAAAAAACAACAGTGGATACAATTGCTGTCAACTTTGGATATCCATATTAATACAAGCCTAATCGGTAAACTACGGTAACCAAATCTTTTTCTGTTTCTCTTCTTTTTCGCTGTTTATTGCGGAAGGTAGTTATGATTGTTTAAAGCGTTAAAGTCACTAATACTACCACAAGACGCCTTAAAAAAAAAGTAATTGTGATGGATAATTTCCCAGTGACAGGCAAAATTTAACCTGAAAGGTCAGATTTAGTTAATGATCTGAAGGATGAAAATCAAGACCCTGAATATAAATCAACATAAATGATAATGAGATGGAGAGTGAAGTAGATCAATTTGTAACGAGAAATTTATTCATAGCAAAAATTATCGAATATAAAATTGCTACGTCGTAACTTGTGTACCGAGGTACAAACGCAGTAGGGTAAACTGGGAATAGATGCCTATTGAGGATAGATGCCGATATACCAATTTAGCCAAAACGATATGTTAGATCGCGCTTGCGCATTTGGCCATTATTAGTCACCTAAGAATTAAACGCAGTGCATCATAGGTCGCTTCATAATAACATCCAGAACATAAATTAAAGTGTTAACCGGTAAGTACCAGTTTCAGTAGTAACTCTCGACTATGCACCACTTCCGAGAAATATGAATCTCACTTCCTGAATGTATATTCCGAGGTAAATTTTAATTTTATATTGCTATTGTAAGAAGTGAGGTTATGCATAAAGCACGAATTTTCCGCCAAAATGAACCAATTAAATAAATTCGTGGGGTGGCATCTATCCCATCATATAACCAAGTAGAGGATAGTTGCCTACAAATTACTGGGGATACGCTATATAAAGGGCGGGTGTTTTGAATATCTAGAAGTGCAAATCTTTGGGTAAAGTTACTTATTCAAGAATTTTAGCTGTATAAAAAATATAAGCAAGGATTTGATGTTTTTAAGAGCTTAAGCAAATTCTGTTTTAGGGAAAACCATGCCTCGAAAATACTCCAGAAAATCGAGCCGCGGCTCTTGGACCGAAGATGATTTAAAAACAGCACTAAGGCGAATTCAAGAGAAATCACAAAACATCAACAAAGCGAGCAAAATGTACGGAATTCCATACCGAACATTGAAGAGAAGACTTCAGAGCAATAACACGTCTAAAATAACGATGGGAAAACATCCTGGGCTTGGGTTTGAAAATGAAAAACGACTAGTTACGCACATAAAGCGACTGCAAGAAGTAGGATTTGCACCAACATCTCAGATTGTGCGCCATATCGCCTTTGAGTTTGCCAAAAGTCTGGGGAAAGAGAATATTTTTACAGTCAGCTGGGGATCATTGGTTTAGATCTTTTATGGAACGAAACACGGAACTATCGATTAGAAAAAGTTAAGGGTTGTCTTTAGCACGCGCCCAAGGACTGAACAGAGAAGATGTGAGAAAATTTTATGATTTACTGCATTCTACCCTTCAAAAAAACAACTTGTTGGATAAGCCGCATGCCATCTTCAATGTGGATGAAACAGGCCTTCAACTAATAAACACACCTGGAAAAGTAGTTGCCATGAAGGGAAGTAAATGCGTACAAAATCTTACTCCTAAAGAAAAAGGCGAAAGCATTTCATTAATAGCGTGCGTCAATGCAGAAGGTAACTTTTTACCTCCAGTGTTAATCATGAAAGGTGTGAGAAAATACACACATCGGCTAGATGGGTTACCTCCACTCAGATATATATTATATATATATATATATATATATATATATATATATATATATATATATATATATATATATAATATATATATATATATATATATATATATATATATATATATATATGAATAAAAAGTCTTCCTACATAAATTCTGAATTGTTTTTATGCTGGTTTAAGACTATTTTTTTGCCAAGAAAACCAAATGGCCCTGTTATTTTAATAATGGATGGCCACGCATCTCACTGCAAAAATTATAACTTATTAAAAATTGCAGATGAAAATGATGTTGTATTGCTGTGTTTGCCACCCAAGTTCTACAGCCATTAGACCGTTCTTTTTTTAAGCCTCTTAAAGATTATTTTAGACTAGAAACAAGAAACTGGATGATGGTTAATCAACATAGGACTATTAACAGAGACGACATTGGAAAATTAATAGGCAATGCTTGGAAGAGAGCAACCACAACGGAAAATGGAATATCTGGCTTTAAAGCCACAGGCATCTATCCTTTTAATGTTAATATTTTACCTGCCTACTTTTTCCAAATCTCTGATAATGCTCAAGTTTCGCAAGCTGACAATGTTACTCCAGATCTCGAGTTCTATTTATTCTATTTATTCGCTTTTGATGATATTACAATAGAACAAGATGAAGAAACTTCCAATAATATCGATGAGGTAGAACTTGATCATAGCTCCACTCAGGAACAAAAAAAACGATGTTAAACTGAATGCAAATACATCGCCAGGCAAAACCATAACTTGTCCTAATGAAATTGAAACACCTTCCAAAGTGCTGTTTGATATTGCACCTCTACCAAAAATTCCCATTAACGTATCAAAAAGGAAACAAGGTGCAAAAATCCTAATTTACGACATAACAATTATACCTCCAAAAACTGAAAATGTAGCATTATCGAAAGAAGATGCGGAAATTCCAACCACATCTAAAATAAAACTGTCATTAAGAGAGTAAAACGTTCAGAAAGCAAAAGCTAAGAAGGGCAAAGAACTAGCATCGACAGCAAAGAAGAAAGAAGACAAGGAAGAAGATTGCAACTGTGTAGAATGTTTAGAAAATTATTACGAAACTATGGAATCTGTAGACTGGATATGTTGTATAGACTGTGAACAATGACTGCACGAAAACTGTACGATATATGGTAACAGATGTAACAACTGCGGAAAAAACAAAAAACGTGAAGAAGTAAAGAAAAAAATTTGTTATAGAGATTAAAATCATCAAATTTTTTAATTATATTTAGGTATTTTTAAAATTTCTGATTTTGTTCTTTTTCTAATAAAGGAGTAAAAATAAATTTATTTTGCTTTACCTAATTACATTCTGTTATTGGCATCTATACCACAATATTGGCATCTATCCCTTATGCTCCTGGCATCTATCCCATGACTTTGGCATCTACCCTCAAAGTGCAGTTAATGACACTTTGTCTTAATTTCGTCTAGACGTCATAACGTACTCTCTTTCTACCAAATAAACATCAACATAAATGCATATTTAACCAAATTGGTCAAAGATAAATTGTTAAAAGTAATTGTTTTGGCAATTACAAACAAAACAACTTATCATAGGCATCTATCTCCAGTTTACCCTAAGTAAAGAAAAATTCGTTTTCCGCAATAACGCTGCTATAACTCAAATTGACTCACAACAAATTACTCATACATGAAGTGACCCATCGCAATTACATTTTTTCCTGTTGTTTAATTGAGCAATGTTAATTGAAAAATCTCATACCAAATGGTACAAAAAAATCAATCCTAATTTTCCATAAAAAAGTATTTACAAATTATTAATGAATTGTTTTTGTATCCGCTGTTTAATTCAGGATCATTTTGAAAAACTGTGAGTTACGCTATCTATTACAATTAATCAATTCTTACTAAAGAACTTGTTCTATAGAAATGTGCACTTTTTTAATTCCGGCTGTGCTAAATGAGGTTGTTCGATATCTCATATAGCTGGTAGTCATTCTGGATTACATGCTGTATATCTTCTGTGGAAATTACATTTTAATACTCCAATTTTTCACCTTATGGAAAGGAAATAAATTAGGTGTTTATTAAAATCACCCAAGTCTGGTGTACTATTGCTTCTCGACCATAGGAAAGTTCATTTACAATCAACATTTTGATAAACAACCACCTAATAAAGTTGGTTGTCTGTATTATGTATTAGTTACTGGCAACTCTCTAATTTTCGATATAAAGGAGGCGCATGTGCCTATATCAAGGACAGTACTGCTTGCAAGAGGATTTCTTCCTTGGAAAATAAAAATTTCGAAGTGATTTGGTTTAAACATTCTGGTCCGAAATTTGTGAAATTTTACTGTTGCATTTATAGGTCTCCTAATGACAGTAACTTTCGAGACTTCTTCGATTAGCTTAGTTTGAAAGTTGACTATCTTCTGTCTCAGTTTCCATCTTCCGATATCTCAATTGCAGGATATTTCAATGTTCATAACTCTAATTGGCTTCAATTTTCATCTACTACTAATCCAGCTGAACGTAGTGCAGAAACATTTGCTATTGCTTGTGATCTCACACAAATGATTTCTGAACCCACAAGAATCCCTGATAACCATAGCCATACTCCACATCTTCCATACATCTTTCTTACATCAAACCCAATTGTTTATAAAACGTCCGTTCTTTCCCCTCTAATACTAATAATAATGTTTATTACTCTACAGGTACAAGAACCCAATTACAGAGTAATCATTAAAGAAAATACATATAAGATACAAAGTGAAGTAAAAGTAATATTTTATAATAAAATTTTAAACTTACTTAGTTACATACTATTATTTACCTAATATCTAATATAATAGCCATCAAGATTTTTTTGAACTGCAATTTATTTATACCAAACAAATCTACCTAGCTAGGCAATTTATTATATAGTTACTATTTTAAAAACTGGAGAGTTCAGTAAACAGTTAGTATTTGGCTTAGGAACTGAGAAATCACTTTTTATTCTGTTATTCATTCAAGGGGTTTTTATTCCGATTTTTTGTAGTATGTACGGGTTATCTACATTACCTAACATTAATTTTTGCAAGTAACAAAGCATTATTATTGCTTTCCTCTGTTCAATCGTAGGAATTTCTTTATAATGGTCATTTAGATAGCTATGCTGATGAAAGTATATACCATGCCTACGTCTATTTGACCTTTGTCTAATAGAAATAATTTCTACTGTCCCTAATTCCGCTGTTGTTCGCAACACTAATAGAACCTTGTGATGATGGGCATGGAGTTATACATTCCCAAAAAACAGAATCGTATAGCCAACCCTGGTTCAATAAGGTTTGTGCTGATGCAATATCTTTGAAAAATAAATCTTATATTAAATGGAAATCTAATAAAACGGTCGAGAGTCGTGCAGAATACGTTGGTGCTAGACATATCTGCAAAGGTGTCATCACTAAAGCTAAAAAATACTTTGAAAATGCAATGAACTAGCTAGATTTCCTTTGGCAGGCGAAATTTTGGTCTTTAGCCATTAGTAAAAACTTTGGTACATCTTCATTTCCCCCCCTGACATCTTTTGACGGATCTGTAGTTGCTGATTCTGTAGACAAAGCCAATGTTTTTGTAGATTTATTTGCATCAAACTTGTGTCTCCATGATTCTGGAAAAGGTGTGCCCCTAGTCAACTCTACTTCATATGCTATGAAACCTATTTATTTTCGGTACAAGCTCCTGGAATCGATTACCAGTAGGCTTGATCTCAATAAGGCGACTGGCCTAGACGGTATCCCAGCTATTGTCATAAAGAAATGTTGCTCCGAACTAGTATCAGTCCTATCTAAGCTCTATTCGATCTCTATGTCTTCTGGCGAATTTCCTTCACCATGAAAGTTCACCCTATTCCAAAAAAAAGGCGATAAGACCGATCCCTCGAACTATCGACCAATTGCCATCACTTCCATTTTGTCTAAAATCATGGAAAAGGCCATCGATCAGCAACTACTCTCGCTCCTTGAAACTAACAAACTTCTTAGTGACCACCAATATGGGTTTAGGCAGACACATTCAACAGGGGATCTTTTTTCATATGTGACCCAAGTTTGGAATAATACATTAGAACAATCCGGTGAAACAGTTGTGTCGCTTTACATATCTCAACGTCATTTGACCAAGTTTGGCATAAGTGTTTACTTGCCAAACTCACCTCGTTTGGGTTAAATGATACGCTCATCAACTGGGTTTTTAGTTTCCTTGGTAAAAGACGAATACGTGTCGTAGTTGATGGCCGTTTTTCAAGAGAAGTTAGCATTAACGTGGGCGTGTCACAGGGATCAGTTGTCGACACTTTTTATGCTATACATAAAAGACCTTATTTCTTCAACAACGACAGCACTCTTCATTGTAATTCATCTCAATCTACTCATAATGGTAATCTACCTTCTATGTCTCAAGACATTAAAGCTGAAATGGCAAATTCAATCAACAAAGACATTCAATGTATTCTTGAATGGGGAAGCAATAATATCAGTATGCAGTACAAATCTCCACTTGTCATACCAAACGAGCGCAATCCATATTCTTCTGTACGGCTTCTAAACTCTGGAATGATATCCCTAATTCCTGTTTTCCTTTCACTTATGGAACGAAGAAAATTAAGGTAGCTGTTCATAGGCATCTCTTGACAATTCAATGTCCCTCTATCCATCCTCCTAAGTGTTAGTAAGTGATTCAGCACGATAGGCCAAATTTAGCCTGTTCAGGTCCACAATTATTAAAAAAAAAACTTGACAGCCCTTTCGAGAGGGAGGAGGTAAGGGAGAAATTTAACCCTTACAAGGCCAATAATTTTCAGACATTTCAAATTTTATTTTTTGGCGAAAAAGTAGATTATAACATATTAAGTCTCTGTAAACATTTCGAGTAGGACGGAGTTTAAAATAAAAATTTTACCAAACAACTACGAAAATTTCTTATCAGTTATTTAAAAAAAAAGTGTTCCGAGTGAAAATTAAACTTCCTTATTTTCATAGCTATCTGACAAAGTTAAACAAAATAAATAAAAATTACGCCCGTGAATTCACTTAATTATTGCCAACTCCGTTGTATGTGATACTAGTATATTGACGGAAGTAGTGCGGTTTTAATTTTTCGATAAACTTGAGAAAAATAATTGTATAAGAGCGTTTAATTCTTTTATTAATTGCTACAAATCTTGCCCAAAATGGGAGCTATTAAATTTGTGTAAGGTACGGTCCCGCCTTCTTGTATCCGCCATTAACATTCTGGTTATTGGGGTATTCCGTATGTGCCATGGTCTCCCCCATATTGACTGGCGTTTGCAGCTACTATATCTTTGGTTTGGTCACTCAAGTAATGCTCCCATTCCAACTCACTGGTTAGGAAAGCGCAGATCCACTAATTGTCGTACAGGCAGCTAATGATGTTTAAATTTTGGGGGCAACAGTACGAACGAGTAGCGGTATATGACTTTTATTCACATATTTTCAGACAAAATTCTTTAGAAGCTGCTTTTCCTTGTAAGTTCTACAACAATTAAGACCAACACAAACTGCACAAATATGGTTTTTATTAATAATGGCCATGCTATGTTCCACTATGTTCTTCTAAAAAACTGTACGAATATGAAACTAGCGATTTTAGCATTGTTTGGAAACAAAACTAGCAAAGTCAAAAAT
This sequence comes from Vesta saturnalis, assembly GCA_036346205.1. NCBI lineage: Eukaryota > Metazoa > Arthropoda > Insecta > Coleoptera > Lampyridae > Vesta > Vesta saturnalis. Next base: position 1,802,776 of record JARFJB010001949.1, on the reverse strand, counting down.
GTTAAATAAAGAATGTTTGCAGTTTTCTTTTGGAAGTTGAGTCAACAAAGAATAAGGAAACCACAAACTGATAAAGTAATTTGTTTTTTTTTAATAATAGCTAAACTAAGTTCAAGGTTTTCTACTTTAGACACTATTTAATTTTATGTGATCCACCCATAAAACACCTCTGTAAATAATTTGCGATAGTCCAAAAATGTGATTATCCTCCTTTTGAACTAATTTAATTAATATTTTCATTTAATTAAAATCTGACATTAAGTGGTATGTATGCATGTTTTTTTTCTATTTTCTATTTTCAATACAATACAATTAGCAAGCAGCATATAGACAAAATAAAATATAAGAAGATAAAGAAAAGTTAAAAGTATCAAATAAGTATGTAGGTTAAAAATAGTTTATGTAGAGATGTAGATAATTGTGCAATGAATACACACACGGATTATATCTATTTTGTGATAGCAAATATTCCCGTCATAACTCGCGCTGTAAATTATAGAAATGCGAGTAAAATGTTATGATAAATTTTGAATAATTTCATTCACCTCTAAAACAAAAGAAAACCTTGTCATTTTATACGCCTTGATAAGGCAGAAATGTTACAATCAAGTTAAAGCAAATTTATCTGTTGTAACAAACTGGCATTTAAATTTATCAAGTTATTTTTAAATAAGTAAAAAAGAGGTTGTTAGCACCAATAAGAGTCTAAATGTACCAAGAAAAAATGCAAAACATTGAATTTTATTGTAAAAAATACCATTAAAAATTATATTAAGAACATTTTAGAGAGTAGCCATGATAAGATTAGACTATTTACTCATGTAACTAATTTTTAATCACCTAAAACAGGGCCGTCCAAAATAGTATCTTTAATCGCAATGTGCACGTCATAAACTGCATTAAACTTTTTAAACCACACAGTAAATTTATGCGCTATAAAACTTACCTCATGTTCTTTCACCAAGGTTACTACGCGGCCCGGCTGAAACAAAAATTTTGTTAGTTATTTGTATTCAATACAATAAGTAAGTGTTGTAAGTAACAAAATAAAACAATTCCTCTCCTTGAATATTTAATCATTACCCCAAAAATGGCAAACCCTCTGGGGTCATTAGCTTAAAAAGTTATTCAAAAGTGAAATTTAATAACAAAGACAATGCATCAAAATAACGTAAAATCCCACATTTAGGTTCATAATCTTACTATATAGTTTATCCAACGAAATTTTCAATGCACGTCATTAATTTAAGTAAGTAGTCCCTATATTCTACATTGTTTCTATCTCCTTTTGAGTCATGGGGAAATACGAAATAGTAGCATGAATAATTTGTAGGAACTAGCTAAATACATTAATGATGTGATTTCGTTGGATAAGCTATAGTAACTTTCATTCAATATCCAATTAATACAAGGTGATTACGTCTATTAGTCATGTACGTATTTAAACGTTTTATTGTCGAAAATATACGCAGGACGTTAGCACTTGGTCCAACATAATGTTTATTAAGTTAGTATGCGATAATATTTTTAAACACCGGGGTCCACTGCAGTGCAGTTGTCATCATAGCAGGAGGGGGTCAATTACCTTATCAAACTAAGAAATTCCTTATCATCGTAATATGTATCTAGTACAATTTAATAAATATTTTTCATTAAAAGAGTTAATGTGGTTATTACAAATTACACATGAATTTAACACCCGGTCCGAGGCAGTTATGATTAATTAGGTAGTAGTAATTATATTAAATTGATACTGGTTCTGTTTTTGGGGATACAATCAATGTTTCTTAAAAGATTCCTTGTCAGTGTTCGTTTTTTTAACATATAAAACATTCTAAAAATCAAAATTTTTGTGGATATTTGAGAAGCGTCTGAAAATACCAATTTGTAAATCTGAAGCCATTTGTTAGTTATTATTGGGTTTAAAAAGTATCTGCCGAGGAATTTCGAAAACATGAAAAAGGTATGTCTGCAGTCGGCTTATGTGATTGGAAAGGAACTGCCCAAGTTGGTCCTTCCCTAGGGCTATTTTGTAAGAAGCAGAAGGTATACATCCGAAAGAAGAAGACGACTACTGGTACGAAAACTTGATCTTGCTACATTAAAGCACATTCACAAGCGTTGTAGAAAAAGATACAGAAGACGATACCAGCGTATTACTCAAAATCCAGTTGCGGCAGTTTTCTTTGCGATGCTCCCATAAAATTAGACCCAATGGAAAAAAATGACACGTGATTGGTTTGTCTGTTTAATGTTGGAAAATTTTCATGATCGTTTTCCATACAATGGATTTCATAATTGGAAACAATTAAATCCAAGCATACCTAATCAAGAAAACTCTGAGGAACGCAGAAATCGAAAAACGTATGGGTGAAAAAGCTGGAACAGTGGAACTGTGGCATGACATATAGATACTACCAGTAAAAAGAATTAAGCCAATTAATGGGTAATGAATTTGAATAAATCCTGTGTTGAGCGGAGAATGGTCTAGCATTAAGAGGTTCGTGTAATGATATTGACTGGAAAAACTGAATTCAGGTACACTACCTTTATAAAACCTTAAATTGTCCCGAGAGATTTTTGTTATTAATAAAATTTAGTTTTTCAATATTCCAGAAAGAACAAATGGGCCAAATATCCGTTATGATAGAGTTACTGAACGGGAAAAGTTTTTTTTTATTTCATCATAACTAAGACAAAAACTGAAAAGAGTTGACCACATATATATTTTACAAAAAAAAATGTAAATATTGCCAAACACTACTATCCGTAAAATAGAGGATTCAAAGAAGTATAAATAGTAAAAGAAGATTCCAATTCTTTAACTGATACAAATTTAGAATCTCTTGAAAAATATACCATTACAAGGGACTGCTTGGATCTCTCAAACAAATATTTCAATGGCTTGAACGAGACAGAGTTCACAAATGATGTAGTATCTATTAGTAAGAAATTTTGGAATTGACTCGATTTAATGAATTTAGCAAGCTATAGACATACGGAACCAGTTTTCAAAATGTTTGTGACGATCTCAGTATCATCAGCATCTGTTTAGAGCTCATTTAACAAATGAGCAAAAAAAATTATTAATGGCACCCTTAACGTTTTCTGTAAACTCTGCTGTTGGTGTCAATTTTTATTAACTAAATAAATCAGTATACGCTCTAAACACACGTTATAAATTTGAAATATTAATTTAAACCATACTTTATGCCATTTTTAATATGGAAATCTAATTAATTAATTAGATAATCGCTGTGTTCATAAACATAAATTATGTATGTATGAATCACGACCTGTATTCGGAAATTCTTACAAAAAATACCAAGAATATTCTGATATGATAGTTTAAAAAAATTCAAAATAATGTCTACCACCAATATTAAATATATGAATGGGAGAAATATAACTGATTCATAATATTTAGTAACCAAATATAATTTACGCATCTTACCTTCATTTACCTAAAATTTAAAGTAACTTTCTTAAAGTGTATACGTACACACGAACATGACAAGCATGCAAGCACACATCCCATTTTTTACATTTTCCAAAAACCACTTTTGTTGGATACAAGGGTCTTCAAAATGGACATTTTATGTTTTTCATCTTAATTTCAAATGTTTTGACCTAGTTCACCACTGCTATTGCACATACCATAAAAAAGCATCAAATGAAATTGAAGAAATTACTTGCATGTTACCCGCATCTTTGTGTGCAAGAGATATTGAATCGGTGATCTAAATTCTGGAGTTTGGCCCTTTGTTAAATCAATGGATGGAAGTTCGAAGAAAACGAAAATTTACGGATGAAATTATAATTATATTCTATATCAAAGAAAGTCAAAATTCCGGGATACTGAAAAACGTGGTATTCTAGCTTTATTGAAAATAAACTTCGGTGGCCAAATGTACGTAGTCATCATAGAAAATAATATTGAAAAATACCTTTCAAAGTAACAGAAATACGATATTTTTATGGATATCGCCAACCACAAACCTAAGGGCGTTCGTTACACCAATTTTATTTTTCAGATGCCAAAAATTAATAAACTTAAAAATAGTTTTTTCGCTAGATAAAATATACTTAATTTAATTGTGTGAGCGATTGACGATCCAAATACTCAATCAGCAGTTGAACAGTTGGTATTAAACACGTAAACATTTTAGTAAATATTACAAGAATCTGTCACATAACCACCAGGTATAATAAATCAAGTAACTGCAAAACAAGGACCTCAAATACGATTATAATCACAGAAACAAGCAAATAACATGTAGCTGATGTGGAATCCAAGGTCATTGTACGAAAGTATGTCGCCACAAGAATCAGATTTGTATTGCTTTAAGAATAACAAAACAAATCATCATTTCATAACTAATACCATGACATTGGAATTAAAAGTAAATCAATCAAACAAATCACGATTCATTCTTACGAAAATAAATTTAATAAAACTACTTCGTTAATGAGAATAAACGTATAGTGTTCTTCGATTAGACCAAAGTTTCATCTGTAAATAAAGAGAGATAGAGAAAATAATTAGTGAATAAAAGCGTTCTTACCGAAATTAAAGGTGATCAAATTTAGCTAAAAGATATATTGTATGTCTTGCACACGGATTAGAATAGTAAAGTTATAAGTATTATGTATGTTAGGGTAGATACTAGGCTAACATTTCAATATGAAAGATTGGTATAAAAACATTACTACAGGACCATATCCAAAAACGAGAGATTGGCTTTACAAAACATTTTTAAAATTCATAGGATTTGTTTTTATATAGATTTACACGCATTGCAAAAGTTGCATTCTGTAGTTGGATTGATTTTACAAGTGCTAACTTTGTCCTACGCTAGTTCCTCATTCCTCCTGTAGATAATATTACAAAACTAGTACCATTCAATTGAATTAGCAGTGTTGGCCTTTGTCAAAACGAACTATATTATTATTTGGCAGAGTTTTTTTACTGTTACAAGGTTATAACCAACTGTAATTTAGTAAAAAAAATTCTCTGGCAAACAATTGATAATTCCCCAAATAACTAGAATAAGTCGTTCAACCTTCGACAACCCGCCAGGGTGACATGATGATACGAAAGAGTACAAGAATAGTTAGTGTGTTGTTATTGTTTGATATCGTGTTGTAATAAAATATATATTCCAAATATATAAGATACAGACGTACTTTTTCGCCCTATGCTGCTCATGTCAGGCGTTTTTCGAACTACGCAGGAGATCAATAACAAAGAAATAGTGTTTGGATCAAACTTATTATTACTTCATAATAATAATAATACTGTTTATTACCAATACATTCGATACATGAAGTATGTCAGGTATCTAATAGTTGAATAAGGTAAAGTAAAGACTAGATTGTTAAGCTTGAAAATATTCCCTTAAGCTGTAAATAATGTTTTAAGTTCTGTTTTTAAAAACTAGAGAAACTGTTTAATATTTTAAATTCATTAGGGAGTGCATTAAAGATCTGGCAACTACCGAACACAATATTCTTTTGAAAAAGGGTAGAGTTATGTTTACCTGGGTCAAGTAAGTTTTTATATATAGTACTGTAGTGATGGTCCGACTTTATAAGTGAGGTTTTGTGAGTGTATGCGAAACAATAATTTCAATAACTGTTAATATTTTTTATTTCTTGAGGTACGACTTACAAGGTGTTTTAGATGGAAGGGCACATATGACCATCACAGCACACTTTTGTATTTTTAAAATTCGTTCAGAATGAGAGCTTCCTCCCGAGTTGACAATACTATAGGCTAAGTGTGAATGAAAATGAAGACAGTATATTAAAAGCAAAGTATTTTGGTTGACGAAAGTTTTGAAAAAATTTGCAAAGTTTTGTGCAAACCTGATCAATATGTGAGGACCCATTAAGATCTGACCTAATCGTTAATCCAAGCATTTTTGTTGATTTCGACAATGTAAAACCAGCAACAGTCTCGAAACGCACCGTACTGCGTGGATTCCCAAATTGAATGAATTTTGTTTTTATAGGGTTCATAGTCAAATTGTCATCACACCAAATCTGCAGTTTGTCAAACTGTTTGTCTAACCACATCACATGCTTTCTTACATCTAATGTTTGTATCCTCCGCGTAACAGGTAACAAAGATGTTTTCATACTTAGCTTTGTCATTGGGGTAAGGAACTAAATCATTGGCAAAGATTACAAATAGAGATGGTCCCAGGATGGATCCCTGAGGAACTCCTGATAACACTGAAGAGCTGTTACCTTGATGACCGTTGGGCATTCCCACAATTTGAGATCTATTTGATAGGAATCAAATAACTTTATATTTATGTTGAACATTATCGAAAGCAACGGAAAAATCGATAAACATCCCTAGCGTGAGAAGACGCTGGTCCACAGAAGTAACCATGCACAAAATCACACAACGCAGTATTGGTTGATTTATTTTTGATAAAACCATGTTGAGAACTGTCCAAAAACTTAAACTTTAGTAAGTACTTAATTAACTGTTCATTAATGGCATATTCAACAACTTTCGAGAATGACGAGACTAAGCTGATTAGCCTATTTCGTGTGGATTTCCTGATTTAAAAAGTGGCTTAATGATTGACGTATTGACACTATTTGGGAATATGCCTGTTGGAAGATCAAGTTGATTATAAAACAAAGAGGACTGATAACGGAAGGTCCCGATAATTTCAAGACCCTGGAATCAATTACATGCAATTATGACTTCTTTATAGAGTTAATTATAGATATGTAGTGTTATGTAAGTGTACTAAATGTTAGTGAATACAGATGTGAAGTTAGCAATAAACTTGCAAAACATAAATACATTTTGTGCACCTATTTCTCTCTTTACACATACATTATACAAATGATAATAAGCATTGCACTCAAAATTACATTCAGTAATAAATACAAAACATAAAATTCAAGTACATATTTTTGTTTTTCTGTATAAAATTCCAAACTTGCTCACTTACTTACTGTCGGTATGAATGTAGACGTAAAAATGTCCACAAAATTGAAAAATTTTATTAATGAATTCTACATACATTAAGCAATAGATAGAAATATTTAGGTCAATATTTTTTTGTTTTTCTGTAACAAATTTCAAACTACTCATCTACTGTCGGTATGACATGTAGACGTAAACATGTTCTAAGGAATGGTGTTCGACCTTATTAATATTAATGTTTGTCGTGCATAGATTTTTTTATGAATGTCATTTTTTTTTAAAGTTAAGTACACAATTGGGGTATTATACCAATATTGGGTAAATTTTGATAGTTTATAATCGCATTTAACGGATTTGTTAAGAAAACTTAAAGCTTGTGCCAATTTAGTAAACTTTCAAGTAAGCTATTTTGGAGTCAATTTTACAGGTTATAAATAATAGTGGCATTTCTGCTTCAATATTAGACCGTATTAATAACGCGCCCTACATAAATTTCAAGTAGGTGGCGTCAAGTGACATTGTAGGTACTTTGTTGAACGAGTACCTTAGTAAGTATGATAACCACGGCCCTTCCCACTGAATTACTTAGAAAGATGCACTTTGCCTGGGCGGGCTGATCAGCTGCTAATGTACATTTGGTCTGTAACAATTGATAGTTTAATTTCAATATGTTCTACATTTAATACAAAATATCTCAGTATTACTTATATAATTAAGACTGCATGCCCTACACATCAGAGACTAGCAAGTTTGGAATTTTTTACAGAAAAACAAACAATATGTACCTAAATTTTATTTTTTCTATTGATTACTTAATGAATGTAAAATTAATATCAATAATTAAAGTTTTCAATTTTATGGGCTAAACACCCTTCCTCATAACATTTTTATGTATACATGTCATACAAATCACACCTCAGCAGAGTGGAATTTTTTTAATAGAGAAACAAAAAAATCTGTAACTAAATTTTCTTTTTTGTATTTATTGCTTAATGCATATTAATAATGATTTTTTTCAATTTTGAACACAAAACACTTTCTCTTAGACTATTTTTATATCTACATCTCCTACAAATCATCGATCAACAGTTTAGAATTTTTTACAGGAAACAAAAAATATGTTCCTAAGTTTTCTTTTTTCTATTTACTGCCTTGTTTGTATTTTGGATTTTCTTTGGAAAAAAACAAAAAATATGTACCTAAATCTTCTTTTTTCCATCTATTGCTTAATGTATGTAGAATTAATATCAATAATTTAACTTTTCAATTCTGAGGACAAAACACCCTTACATTACATTTGTAATTCAGTAACCACGAATACGCTAATGGTAAATCTGAAAAATTGCAACGTTATTACAAAACAAATAGGGGGCGATAATTTTTGTTTATTAGTGTGTATTGTAATTCGTATAATGTATGTGTAAAAAAGAAATATGCCCAATAGATGTATCTGTGTTTTGCATATTTTTTTGCAAAAAACTTATTGCTAACTTCACATGGAATATGCAGAATCTATTGCTGGTCAGTTATTGCTAACTTCACATCGGTTTAGTTAATACACTTAGTTAATACACTAAGGAAATAAATGATGAGTTAATATGTAACATTTGCTAATACTTTTCGGTGTGTGTTTTAATTTTTTTCAATTTTATGTAATTAAGTTTTAAAAATATTATTCAAATGTTGAAAAAGAAGGAAAGGGGCGGAATTTGCTTTACAAATCGCGATAGAAATAATACATGTTTTCCCACACAGCCCGTTATTCGAATAAATCGTGACGAATAGCTCGGAGCCCTGATGCTCACGTAGTTTCTGGGTAAAATATCACCCTCTATTAATTACACTATTGGGCAAACAGCGAAATCAAAGTTATCAGTTTTTGTTAGGCTGAAATTCAATGCACATGGGGTTTTCTACAGTTGAGTGAATGTTTTAAAATAGTATATTTCTTGTAAATGGGAAATGTTAAATGGGCGTAATGTTCACACGTAACCATTCTTGTTTTTTTGTTATAATTTAATATCTTTTGAAGACCTATTTTCGGAAAAGTTAATTAAGAGATTCGGTCCTACACGAATGGGGGAGCTTGAGTTGAAATGTTATTAGACATTCTATTCTATATATTAAAACGGTTTGTGGCAATAAATAGATGATTGCTTTCGGTTTAGTAAAAAGAAAGGTGCGAAATGGTCCTTTTTGTTTCATTTAGGTTCCCAGTAATAACAAAGCCGTGTACCATAAATTTATATCGTTATTTAATATAACCGCCGTGGCTTTATCGAAAGAAAGATAATGCAAAACGCACGTATTGTTCCCTTCGGGAACGTTGAGTGAACTACCTAGTGAACAAATGAAAGCACTAATATATCCAAGCGTAAGTAGGTACTTAGACGTAGATTAAACATCTAAACAAGCAATTCAATAAGCTAGCGTAAGCTTTAGAAAAGTATGTATAACATTAGCACTTAATTAATTACTGATATCCAAATCGCACAGAACTGTCTGTTAAAGACATAGGGCAGTAATTTGTAATTTAGTTACCAATATACTATCTTTCGATTATTACGTTGAAATCTGTTTAAATAACCGGCGTTAAAGTCTGTCAATTCTTAGATGATGGGTATAGGATTATCCGCCTACAACAAGTACAGAAGGTAAAATACACATTCGTACCCTGTCTTACTAGTTATGTTTACCTGCAGTTAGAACCTTCCATGTAAAACAACCACAGCTTTTGCAGATATAAAGAGAGAGTGCAATAGAATTATAATAGAGATAAAGATAAAGATAAAATAGTTCATTATTATGAATACAAAGTTTTCCTGCAGTATTAAAACAATTTCAGTAGATATCAAAATATTTTTAGGGAAAGCGATGTTTACGTATTTTAATTACATTTAGACAAATACGTTATCAGTAAAGTTAAAATATGTGTCATCTATTTATGTAAAAATGAACAAAATGAAAATTAATGTACCTAATTATAAACGTAATTATGCCTTAATTCAAAAATTCCATGATTTATAACAATAAACTGTATATGTTCCATCCTAAAATGGCGTTTTGTGGTATTAATTATTAATTTATAAATAACCCAAATTCTTCTACAGTATTACAACAGTTTAGCTAGATATACAGAATATATTTAGGGAAAGCGATGTTTACATATTTTATGTACACAATATATAAACACTTTATCACTAAACCTACACACATAAATACACAAATGTTAAAAATCACTGTCGTTGTTCATCTCAGTATCGCTGGTAGTATTCACAGTACAAATCAAAGGTCTAACGTCGTCTTTAATTTGCTCTTTCTCATGGGTATCTTTAATAATGGTTTCTGTGTGCTTAATACAATTTCTCCAAATTTCCGTAGTTCCTATTGAATTAGTTTGGGGTATAGCAAAGACATAATACGACAGTCACGTCATTAAAACATCTGGGGCCGAAAATGATGTATTGCAAAATGAGAAAATTCACTTGCCAAACTACGGAAATTTGGAAAAATTGTATTAAGACACAGAAACCTTATTAAAGATACTATGAAAAGAATAAATTATACGTTATCTTGTTTTGTGTAATACTACCAGATACAATGAAAACACATGTTATTGTGTATTTAGTAATAATTTACATAAAATGTGTAAACATCGCTTTACTAAATTGTTCTGTAATCTAGACTAAACTGTTCTGATACTGTGAAGAATTTGAGTTATTTTAAATTAATATTTCATACCACAATAACATTTTAGGATGAATATACTTATTGTTCATAAATCTGATTTCAATTAAAGCATAATTAATTGTAATTACATTAATTTTCGTTTTGTTCATTTTACAATGATATATTTTAATTACTGATAACGTTTTGTTAAATGTAATTAAAATACGAAACATCGCTTTCTAATATATTTTGATCTATGAAATTGTTTTAATATTGAAGAATAACTTTTATTCTAATAATAACTATTTTATCTTTATCTTGAATACATTATAATTCTATTGTCTCTTTATATCTGCAAAAGCTTGATTGTTTAAATGTTCTAACTTAAACATAACTAGTAAGGACGAATATTTACCTTCTGCACTGTTAGCGGATAATCCTATATCCATTAAATAAGAATAGACAGACTTTAGTTGACATTTCTGAGATCGCCAGGATAATTGAGCATTGTCGTTTGTCATTAGCATTTTCCTCACGTGCAGCTAAACACGTGAGCCTAACATTAATAATTATGAGCAGATTATCCACCGCTTTATTGCTGTTAAATTAACCATTTCTTTTGTTTTAAAAGAAGAATGTGAGTTATGAGAAAGAAATGCCATCGGCCCTAGCGAGGTCATTTAAACGGTCCCGCCTGCTTGCAAGGTAGTTTATTGGTCAACTTTTACCCCTTTGTAACCTTAACAGTTTTATTTTCACCTGAATCTTGCAGTTTGTTTTAATGATTTTCAGCCGGTTTACTTAGAATTTTGTACGAGCTTAGGTGAAACGCTGATTCTATTCACGATACGATTGTGGTATTCATTGGTGACTGCTTGCGCTCGAATAATAAAAGGCGGTTCTGAACATCCGGGCCTATGACACATTTTATTTCTCTTATGACCCCATAGAACTGCAGTGTAAACTGAGTTTTGGAATCAGATTGTGAATATTTACCAAATATGTTATAAACGGGGTACAAAAACTAATATTATTTATAACCAACCAGTTGTAGAAAATAAATAAAATAGATACTTCTAGTTTTTGATAATGGAATCGAATATTTTCGGCGTAAACGCTTATACATTCTACCACGCAAGCTGTGAGCACAATCTAAAATAGTAACATTTGTCCAACGAACACAGAGGCGGTCACCAGTGACCACCTTGTAACTAATTATGTGTTCCAGACAATGCGAAACATGTAAGAAAACATTTTTCAAAATTATCAAAATTTTCAAAATTTATCCTGACCGCAAAAGTGTTTAAAAGTATAACTTTTATGGCGTTATTAAACACAGAGGTTGTTCTTTATTTTTTGAATTGATAAGTAAATATTGCATAGATAGCTTTTACAATTTAAAAGTTTTTGAAGAGTTTCACTTGCCGTTACACCTATTTATGGTATTTTGTTATCTACCAATATTACTAATACAATTTGTTAAAATACGTATACTTTTTGAACATCGAAACGTTGCACTTCCTCACCTTTCTCCTGATAGTGTCTTTAACCATATATAAAATTGAGAATTACAAAATTAAAAGTCCATTGTATACTACAGCTTCGTACGCTATTTAGATAAATTTCTAAAAAAATTACATTCACTTTCAAGAGAGAATAAACAATGCTGATCACGTGTGCAGCTCGGTTTACGTCGCTGCTACTCGTTATATCATACTTCCTGTTTTGCGTTGATCACGCACTAATAATGTGTGTACTTAATAATCGAAAATTGTTTTTGAAAATGTCCCAAAACCTACAGTCAGAGCCATCACGATTTTTAAATGAACTTAAGTTTTTTTTGGCTAAAAATAAAAAATTTATTTTACCCTTGTTACACTTTGGTTTGAAATCGCAACGTATAACTTTGTAAAAATAAATTCAGTAAAAAAAAATACATACATGCATAACCTTGGATACTTATTTTAGAACTGCATGTTATTGCTAGAATAATTTATACAAACCTTAGAGGATGATTTCCATTCAAGTATACATGATATATGTGTCCTTAATAAACGCTTCCAACTAGTCTAAAAATATGTTCAAATAGATACACGTGTATTACGATGAAGTTTTTATTTTGATATGTTTAATTTATTTTGCGCCTAAATTAAATAAAAATAAAGTTATATATATATATATATATATATATATATATATATATATATATATATATATATATATTTAATATACCTAACCATTTATTTTAATTATGTTCCTATTTAAAAAGACTAGCGAAAAGGAACTTGTGTTGATCTAATCGGGGCGTAACTGATTAAATTCAACACGTGTGGATCATGCAAATTTTAAATCTAAATAAGTTAGTAAGTTAAAAACGTTGAGAGTAGCGTAAAAGGCACGTAGCTAACCTAGTCCAAAAACAGAATGATATGCATACACCGAGAAACTCCATTTTAGCCAAAAGCTTATACGATTTTACGACTACGATGATGCAAACAAAGTAGCATCCTAATTAGTAATTAGTATGGCGTCCAAGCCCAATTATGAAAAATATTGAAAAAAACCACACAATAGTAAAATAGGGAATAGATGAAATCAATTGTTGACTAAATGCCAAATGTTTTAGTTATTTAAATAAGAAAGAATTTACTTACACCGAACAAGTTTTTAAAATATAATCCTAATAGTTATACTACAATTTAGGGGACTCTCCACTTCTTTCACGTTTAAAAACTGTGAAATAAGAACTGCATCTCCACTCTCTATACAGACTTCTATTTAATTACGCGGGTCTGTCCTTTTTTTAGATAAGCGTTCTGCAAGGATATATTTACGCACAACGTCACACATTTGGACCATAAATTAAATACAATTTTTGATTTATTGATTTTCTTATTATGAAAGTATAATTTTACTTTGCAATTCGTCTGATGGACGATAGCATACTGCAACTGTAAGGTCAAGGCTTCTGCTGATATTACCATTACTCATTACATTGCATGTCAACACATTTGAATTAAACTGCACAATTCATGGTGTTCTGTTCTCAGTAAAATATCTACAATATTTGTAAGTTAATAACCATTTTAAAACCCTTTGTTCTATGTGGGGTAGATTTCCCGAGAAATAAATTTATTATTTGCCTATCATTTACTTCTACTGGGTAAATAAATAGCACAAGTAGATAATTACTGATATTTTAATGTGTTCCTGATTAAGTTTACAACCTCTGAAACAAATAAGAATTTGGATTTGCCGCCACCAAAACTCAGAAAACTACATTCGATGCAGTTATACTGTGAAAAATGTACTAGGTAGTCAGATTGAGCAAAATCCGATATAACTAGGCATTTAGATTTGGAAAAAAACGGAAAAAGTATTTGCTCGGCAGCAATAATAAAAAAAGCTTTATCACTACATTTTTTGGAAGTAAATTAAGATTGAAATCATTGACGTGAGATGTATAGATCACATAGTCCGTAATACCATTCAAACAGCAACTGACTTAAACCGATTTAAAAAATATGGTTATTATGATCTATTCAAACTTTTACATATAACCTGTACGAGTTGAGTCCCTGAAGCAGTTTTGTGAAGAAGCAGTTATTGAATATCGAAAAATATTAAGAACTATATGAGTTAGTGCAAAATTACTTTTCAAGCGTAGAGAAATGTCCAAAAGTAACTAAAGATTGTTTAAGGCCAGTGCCTCAAAGTTATGGTTAACTTTTCTTTACAACCAATCCTGAAAGCTGTGCGAAAGCTATAGAATGTGATGACATTGCCATTGAGAATTAGTTATATCTATATACATAAAAATGAATGTGCGTCTGTTTGTAACCACTAACCGGCCACACAGTTCAACCGATCGCCTCATATTTGGAACGTTGGTTGGTATTGGTCTCCATTGGGTATATGGATATTGACCATCCTAATAGGAGGCGTTGATTGCCAAGTATTTGAATGATCTCTATTTATGACGAGAGTTCATATTCGGAATATATGTTATTTAGGCGACATAAATTATTGCACAAAACCTACTTGATTGGAAAGTATAGAAATCACAGTTGCAGAACCAAGTCTGCGGGTCGCTTAGTTGAAAATAAAATACAAGGAAAGAATGGAGGCAGAATTCATGTCGATTATCATTAAGCATAACCTAACAGTGCTAGTTGCAAGTGATGATAATCATGAACGTTGTTTAAAACAATAAATAAAAATGTTCTACTCAAATTTCGTGCCATACCAGGAACGTTGGACCAAACAATTCGAAATTGTTCAAAGTCCCGAAGATTAATATTAATTGTCTTCTTTTAGTTGTTACAGATTTCAAATCAACAGATTGGAAATAACCCACAGACGGGAACAATGACGTACAAGTGTTACACATTATGTAAACCATCTATAAATTGTAGTATTTTAAGTTTTTGTAATAATTTCAAATAAACGAAATAAAGAGTGGTTGATTTTGTCTCTTCTTTATTCTCTTCCGCCTTCAGCCACGTCGCTCAACAGCGTTAATTTCAGAGGATAAATTATAATATTGGTATTGAAAAAAAAAACATGTTTTATTGTGGTAAATATGTCCCTTTGAGAGCCTAAAGCTTTACAATCTAATAAATTTTGGATACATCCTGCAAATAAAGTTAATGCTAGTCTCCCACTAAAGTAATTTGGAAATGACCACCTTATATTTAATGGATTCAAAAGGGCGTCTAAAACCATTAAATTCAGTGTTTTTTCACAATAATAATGATATCTAATATAAAATATGTAGTTTATACGACAAACTTCAATTAATGCTAAATAAATTGGTCTATATAGCGAATTTGGAATTCTGGTCTAGAAATTAATTATGTATTAGCTAAAATTTGTAATTGAAATTCTAAATGAAAGTAATTAAATAATTTCTTTTCCCAAATAAATGATAGCAAGTCGCGTTAGGGAACAATCTAATCTAAATATAAGTAGAAAGGTACGGAATAGATTTGATCGGTTTGAATATTACTAATAAAATAATAATAATCTAAACGGTAGAATCTTGTCAAATATAAAAATACAAAGGATGTGACTGTACAGGGCAGAACCGTATTAAGTGGTAAGTTTTTGAACATTTTTTTCTCTTTGTTTTCAAATTTGAAGGTTGATCCAATTTTTCTTTTTGGTACTATATGTGATTCTAAGTTTAATTATAATAGTGTGTTGCATGTTGTCTTATACAATATTTTTTCTTGGCTGCAAATTCAAAATTTAAGCTAACTTTTACCTCTTTGTTACTATGTTTGATCTTAATTGTAATTAATGAATCCTAAAAGTAAACAATTAATGTCGGGAGAGCTAACGGACCATTATCGTTATTTGTTGTTACCCTTCAATTGAATAAAAAAAAAGAAACTTAGAGGATGGAAACGTTTAAGTTGTCACAATTCGCGACAATACTAAAACAGATTTGATAAATAAATATTAAATTAAATAACAAACAAATAATTATAACTCGGAAAGCTAAATTAAAAATAATTGAATCATTTGGTCGCAAATAAATAACAGCATCCAGTGACAGGCGCGAGAGCCAGGAATCGCGTAGGGAGCAATCTAGTTGAAACGTGATGTGATCGAAGGCGATGTAAGTGAAAAATTTATATGTATATATGTATATTTAGATATCCATGCATTAAGTATACACTCTAGTATTTATATCTTTCTTGCCTCTGTCTATATTTCTACTTCCGACTTCCTTACGTGTCGAGGCAGTAGGCAAATAACTGTCCGGTAGTAGGACGATACCGTTAGTAGGGAATGATACATCGCCCGGGGCACGATTTGGCCAGTAACGGGTCTGCTCGCTACGGTATTACTCAAGAGAACAATACAATTGCCACGGATCGACCTGGCTACGAGGTCGAAACAGACAGGCCCCGTTGCTAACGACTGTGCAAGGAATGAGTGGCGAGTAGGTACGTGGAATGTTAAAGGTATGCATGGTAAAGAATGTGAAATTGCGAATATAATGTACGAAAGACATCTTGATATTCTGTGTGTATCGGAGACAAAGCGCAAAGGAAAGGATGCTGTGGAGATGGAGGATGGCAGCCGAGCACTATGGTCAGGAGTTGAGACTGAAGTGAATGGCGCAAAAGGAGTTGAGGTGATCGTAAGTGAAAGAGCGAAAAGATGTGTTAAACAGAACGAATTGGCATCTCCCCCGGTAATATCGGTTAGAATTAAAGTGGAATTTCGAAGAACTTTTCTTATTGCATGCTATGCACCGGTGAATGGAGAAAGAGAATAGGTGCGTGAGAACCTCCGGAATGAAGTAGAGAACGTGTTGAACGTATGTAAGCCAAACGAAAGAGTGATGATACTGGGGGATATGAACGGATGGGTAGTTGTACAGAGAGAACATACCGAACGCGTTGTAGGAAAGTTCGGAGACCAAAGAGTCAATGAGAATGGTAAACGCCTGGTGAACATCTGTGTGGAGAGAACCTGTTTGTATCCAATATGTGGTTTAAACATAAAAATGTGCATATGTATACATGGCAAAGAGGTGAATCTAAAAGTATGATAGACTTATATCGTGTATGATGAACGGCTTGGAAGCCTGGTGAAAGACACAAAAGTAATGCGCGGATCGGGGTGTGGATCGCATCACTTTTTGGTTATATCGAGAGTGTGTTTAGGGTAAAAGTGGGCCTGGAGAAGGAAAGCAAACGTAGTGCGAACGTCCAAAATTAGGGTAGACAAACTAGTGAGTAAAGAGTTGAATGTGAATGAAACAGTGTGGAACGAACAAATAAAAGACACTGACGTTGAAAGTGCATGGATAAGCTTGAAAAACTGTGTTGTCAATTGTGCCGTGCGGATATGTGGAAGGGCGACTGTAGGTAGACAGAAAAAATGTGCTTGGTGGAATGAGTCGGTAAAAAGGCAGTATGTAAGAAAAAAGATGCGTACATGGCAATGATTGCTGCAAAAAATGAGATTGAGAAAAGCGATTGTATGAGGTGTACAGATTAAGAAACAAAGAAGCGAAGGAGGCAGTGAGAATAAGTAAAGAGGAAGTGATGGCTGTGGAAGGAGAAAATGCAGAATGATTTTGAGGAAACAAAAACTCTTCTGGAAATGGGTCAAAAATACAAAACGTGGCCCAAAACAGAACGCTGCAGGAGTGATGAATACGAGCAACGAAATAGTATGGGACGATTGTGAAGTGAGGAAATGCTGGCAAGAATATTTCGGAAAACTGTACAGTAGTGTGGAAAATAAGACTGCAGGGTTAAATAAGGAGAATGTAGAAGGAATGGTAAATGAAACTGAGAATATTGGGATAAATGAGGTAGAGAAAACGGTAGGAAGGTTGAAAAACGGCAAGATAGCAGGCGTAGATGAGAGAGATTACTGGTGACATGCTAAAGTATGGGGGTCCAAAGCTTATACGAAGATTGTGTGAATTATTCAATGTATGCCTTATGTGTGGAAAAGTGCCGAGGGATTGGAAGAGCGCGATCATTGGACCACTGTATAAGGGTAAGGCGAACAAGAGTGATTTCAAGAAGTACAGACTAATAAGTTTTCTCAGCGTGCCTGGTAAAGTATTTGGAAAAACACTGATTGATAGAATACGACAAACTACACAAACTAAGGTTTGGGATTTGCATGGTGGCTCCAGCAGGTGATCGAAAAGTGTTTAAGGGTAAAAAGGCAGCTATACTATGCGTTTGTAGATCTGGCGAAAGCATACGACAGAGTCAATAGGGAGAAGCTGTGGGAAGTATTAAATCAATATAGCGTAAAAAAAGATCTAATAAATGGAATAAGGGCAGTATACAAAGGTAGTCGGGCATGTGTTAGGGTGAGAGGAGGTGTGAGTGAATACTTTAATATTGAGCAAGGAGTGCGACAAGGCTGTGTGATGTCACCGTGGTTGTTCAATGTATACATGGATAAATGTGTTAGACAAGCATGTACCTATACAAATGGTGTAATGGTTGGTGACGTAAATGTACAACTTCTGGTGTATGCAGATGACACAGTCTTATTAAGTGACAGTGCGGATGAGCTACAAACCGCTCTGAGGAAGTTTGATACAGTGTGTGAGAACATGGACCTAAAGGTAAACGTGAACAAAACTAAGATTATGGTGTTCAATCGGGAATGTGAAAAAGAGATTAGAGTATTACCCCACATGTATTACTTTAAAATATGTAGAACTGGAGCTCATTGTTACCCTGACGACACGTGGAAAGGAGAGTAT
Source organism: Vesta saturnalis (assembly GCA_036346205.1). Lineage (NCBI taxonomy): Eukaryota > Metazoa > Arthropoda > Insecta > Coleoptera > Lampyridae > Vesta > Vesta saturnalis. The sequence goes on along the minus strand of JARFJB010001949.1, from coordinate 1,783,901 downwards.
AGTATTTACCCTACAAGAGGAAATGCTGAAGCAAGTGGACGAGCTGGTATATCTGGGTAGAATGTTTACTGCAGATGGTACAATGGAGGGCGAGATTGGACGAAGGGTCAATGCTGGAAGGAAAGTAATTGGAAGTATATGGACGATAATGAGAAACGAAAGCATGAGCCTAGCTATAATTGCGTGTTTGTCCCATCAGTACTGTATGGAAGTGAGACATGGGTATGTCAAAAAGAAAGCACGAAAGAAAAATAAATACCATGGGTATGAGATTCCTGAAAAGCGCATATGGTAAAACGAGAAGGGACAAGATAACGAATGAATGCATAATGACGGAGTGTGGCGAAGAAAAGACGATGATGGATAGATATAAAAGTAGTACATTATGTTGGTTTGGTCACATTGAGAGAATGAACAAAGCAAAATTAACGAAGCAAATATATGTGGGTGAAGTTACAGGAAAGCCCGGGTCTGGTAGTGCATGTCAGAGACAATATATGAACCTTGCGGAAGCTAGGGAGGTATGCGCAGATAGGAAAGCATGGAGAAAGATTGTGAATGAAAAATAAATAAGAGGTAGGGATTGTTTTGCCTACTCCGCAAGGGAATGGCGTGAAGGTTAAGTTAAGTTAAGTAAAGTAAAGTAAAGTTAAGTTAAGTTAAGTTAAGTTAAGTTAAGTTATTACAGAAAGATAATTATGGGACTGTAAAAAATTTCAGTTTTGAGTTATTTTAATTATTTTAATGATTAGATGGCAATAAATTCCAAAAAAATATTTGAATGGCAGAACCTTTGAAATATTTTCTTAACATAATTTATTTTGTGAATATAAGCATTTTTAATCTGATCAAACGTTGGGAATACAGATAACAGTATTATGTAAATATAGTGTACTGGCTTAAGTTTTCAGATAATTGAAATGCTATTCGAAAAACAACAAAATTGAGATATTAAAATACTTCGTTATGGTATAGGGTCAGCTGCAAATAGAATATTAAAAATAAAGAAAAATTACAAAAAAAAAGCTGCTTTGAGATATTAAATTGTGGTTCTCACAATTATGTGTACAAAACAAATTACAGCATTTGCTAGTGTAATTGGGGGCCCGCGGGTAGGAGGACCCGTATTCGAGCTGCAACGTCTAAACAATACTTTTACGTATTTTTTAAAACGTATAAAAAGTAAATATTAAAATTGGCCAATTCAATGAGAATATTTTCAACTCTCTCCTACTATCAGTTCAATTGAAAGTAGGCATCTACTTGATATTTGGTATTTCTAATAGAAATGTTTCAAAATGAAAACAAAATTATACCTTTTCAGCTATGCCCTTCGACCTTTGTCATTTGTGGATCCCAAAAAGGTTACCTTTAGCAAAAGCATTGCAAACAACACACAATTGTTATTGTTATATTTTTGCATTTGAAATAAGATCAAAACTCAAGAATTCTGTGAAACACAATTTCCACCACCTGTGTTTTAATGTAGTTAGAAGCAGCTTGGTACCTGCGACAAGAAAATACTTTTGGGGAACCATTTTTAGAGCATCGTTTTGTTTGGTGCAAGTTTTTGTATGTATGGTGAATTTGCAATTTTGAACTAGCCGGGTTATATCCGCTGTTTTTGAAGTTACGCGAATAATTAGTAGAAATAACTAGAGGCCAACAGCAGTATGGGTTTGAACAGAAAAGTGATAAAGCCAAAGTCCAATAATATAATCCCATCATGATTCGTTGTTGTTATTGAACTTTAACTGCTTCTTTGTTGTAAATTAAAAGCATAATAATACAATAACTTCCATATTAGCTAAATACGTACTATTAAATTATAGGTTGAACTACAAAATTGCAACATTAAACGAAATAATATAATTTAAAAAATGTTCTAGCATGTTTTACACAATTTGTGAGTCTTTATAAAATGCAAATTTAAACGTTTCAATAACATTTTCTTATAACAGAAATGGCACGTGTTAATAATTAATATCTTAGTAAATTATGAATTCATTATATCACTATAATTTGTTTTTTATCAACGCACACTGCGATCTACTCTAATTGTATAAATAAAATAACTGTAACAAATTCAATATTTTAAAAATAAATAAGATACCTGATGCAACAAAAAATAAACATTATTATTCAAGATAACAATATTATATCTACAAGAAATATTAAAATTACTTTATAAACTTTGGATAAAAAAAAGTTGCGTAGTTCGATTATAAAGGTTTGTAGTAGAAATAAAAAACGGAAGGTCAGAAGTTTTGATTAATGAGTGCGTGTTGCGTAGATCTTAAATATCACGCTGTATTTGTTTTTATTCTAATTAATAGAGAATTAATCTATATGTCATTATATGTGATGACAACAAAAACACTCACCTCACGGTCGCACTCTAGAACAGCCCACAAGAATGATGAAAATCTAAGTATAAAATCAGAGTATTTTTTGTTATGAATTTACCTTTGACGCAGAGTAATTGCAAAATTGTTTACTTTTGTGTTAATTATTAAGAAATTTTGAAAATGAATTTCCCGATTTCAAATATAGTTTATATAATTATAATTAGCATTCACTTGTAAATGGAAACAAGGAAGAAAAATACACGTTTAAAATAAAAACAAATGAACGCAATGTTTAAAAAATTTCATCGCCGGGAATAAAGACATTGCATAGTGGAAAAATTAAGGGAAAGCTGAATTTTTGCATGAAGCTTCCTTTTGTGGATTTAAACATCTCAAATATCCCTGCCGATGCATGCGCCGTTAAAAAATGTTACGCGGGGTCAAAGATCAAGATAAACGGTTTTTCGCAAAAATCTCGCTAACGGTAAATTTTATCGAAAAAATACTGGTTATCAAATTTGTAGCTTAGGAAATTGCCTACAAAAAAATATTATTACTTTTTTTCGTAAGACCAACGGTTTTTAAGAAAATTCGATTCAAAAAGTTGAACGTACAATATGCACTCCTTAATGGTATCTGTAATAGGCTAGACGAAGAAGGAAGTACTCCAAAACGTTTTCGTTAACGGTATCTGTAATAGGCTAGACGAAGAAGGAAGTACTCCAAAACGTTTTCGTTTGTTATACGACCTTGGGGGACATCTGCTCGCTTCTCTTTTGTCAGAGTATACACTTGTTTATAGCTGCTGTATGTATTGACCGATTTTAAGTATACGAACGAACCAACGTATAGTAGCGTAGTGGTGACACGACCTGCTTAGCATTCGAGAGGTAATGGGTTCGATTCCCGTTACCGTCTACCTTGTATGAGGTTTTTTCAGGGGGTTTTCCTCATACACATGTAGCGGCATGGTCACTGCGTATATGCATACCATGTGCGGCTACTTAGGCGAATGCTGGGGTAGTCTTTTCCCCCTCAGAACCCTAACTCCGTTCCTTCCGATCATATCCTGACCACACCTATCCTTAATCCCACCATGCATATATACGTAATGTATGTATGCTGGGAATCCATGATTGTGGCTGAAGGAGCTTGGAAAGCTCGAGCAGCCCGCCTTCCCCTTTGGGGAGGGAATGAAATACGTGACCTTTTCCTTTTCGAACCAACGTTAGTATTAAGTGATATTTTCTTGTGAACGGACGTGCTGACTTACTATTTTTATTCAATTATTATTGTATAAATTCAATAAATTATCAAAAAAATGGCAGAAGTCTGTTTTATTTGTGAAAAATCGTTGCTGGAAGGTAAAATTGTTGTTGTGGAACGTGGACTCGAGACGTTGAAACAGTCAAGTGTTGAAAGAAAGCACGGAAAAGATGAATGTTTACGAAATGCTAGTTCTGTGGTAATTGATGTCGAGTGCGGTAAACATTATACGCGGCAGTCAAGCATATTGGCATCAAAAAGACAGCGAGATGAAGGTAGCACATTGACATTTGTAAGTCCACCTCACAGTAGAATGCGTTCCAGTGAACTACGCTTTTCATTTAAAAATCTTTGTATTTTTTGCAGTGAAGAAGCAAATGAGGAAAAAGAAAAGAAAAAAAGAATAAATATTCGGCGTAAGATTCATCTCGTGTTAACGCTTACTTTTAAGAACTCCGTTCTTGAGATAGCAGAAAAGCGTAATGATGACATTGCTAAGGCAGTTACACGACGGATTATTTACGAAAACGATCTGGTCGCTGCGGAGGGTCGATATCATTCCGATTGTTTCAAGTATTTTATGCAGCCTGGTACGGTTGATCGTTCCGAAAACAGTAAAGTATTATCAGCGATGGAAGAAATATATTCATATATTGAGAATAATGATGAATGCCAGTTCACTTTAAACGAATTAAAAGATGTGTGCAAAGATTATGTTCCAGATCACAAAACTATTAAGTGTAGACAAAAAATAATTATTACCAATAAAAGTGCCTCTTTAACTATTATTTGTTTCATGGTATGACAACAGAAAACTTGAAGCAGAAGAACGCCTTCGAATTATAAAAACAACTTCAGCTATTATTCGGGAAGACATTAAATCGGTAGTAGTGAATAATGAAAATTATCCTCCCCCTAGCAAAATGTCCGAGAATATGAATGACGAGATTCCAAATTCTTTAACTGTTTTGTTAGAAGAAGCAATTTTAAAAAAATCTGAGATATGCACTGGATCGTCTTAAACTAAAATGTACTGCCATTAATCATGCCGTTCTGGCAGCTGTTCGATTATTTATATCACAATTGCAACTTGGTCTTTCGATATTTGTCATCGACGATTTGGATCTAAACACCTAATAGACGTATTATCGTCCTTTGAAATCATACAAAGAAACAGTCAGGTATGAAGCAGCTACAGTTCATCACCCCCAGCCATTTATTTTACCACCTCAAACTGGAGCTTTTCTCCAATATACTGCTGATAATGCCGATTATAAATGTCTATACACTTGATGGTCATAACACTCTTCATATAATGGGTATAATTCAAATTTTAACACCTGCTAGTGCGATTGTAGCCGATAAACCAATGACACGAGCTAATGTTATTCTCAGTGCAAAAGATATCGCGGCAAAAGGTGAAGTGCGGGTGCAAATTTATGAAAACAAAGGTGTTATTGGATTGAGTAAAATAGTTGTGGAAAATATTGTGGATGAAAATATAACTGTTTCTATGCTCCGAAAGATGGAAAATGGAATAATATCTCAGAACTGCCAGGTTGGAGTGGATAGAACGTTTGACGATGCAAAATCATAATTCTTCTGTCTCGAATTATTTTTTGCCATTTATTCATCAGCCAGCAAGTAACTATAATACTGTTTACTCAACTTTACTGTGCGTCCTAGAGAATACAAAAAAATATGGTCACGAAGTATGCATCATTCCTTTTGATCGGCCCTTATATGCAAAAGCACGAGAAATTGTTGCGGCAGCTCCTGAAGAATTACCATTATCAAAAATGATTCTCAGGCTTTGAGGTTTTCATTTAATCATGTCATACCTGGGATCGATTGGTTATATTATGCAAGGACGTGGTCTTAAAGAAGCTCTTTCTATTATTTATGCACCTAATTCTGTAGATAAAATGTTGAATGGACATGCCTATGCTAGAGCTATGAGAGGTCATTTATTAATCCATGTGGCTTTGGCAATAATTATATCGAAAAATATTAATATTGATGAAGACTTGAACGCGATTCTTCGTACTACCATCGACGATGTGATCAACGGAACTGTGTCATATGATGACATTGAGAATTGAATAATGTTGAAGATTTACTTAAATTTAATAAATGTTTACAAGAATATGAAGACCGAGGTCCCATGTCAAAATTATGGGTACAATATTTTTGTATGGTGTCAATTGCAAAAGAATACATAAGAGCTGAACGAATGGGAGATTGGCAAGGACATTTAAAAAGCGTTAAACAAATGCTTCCATATTTTCATGCATCTGGGCATTTTCCTTACGCTAAATCGATTGTTTTCCAAAAGTTTATTGCAGGATTCTTTACGGCTCGACATAGTGCCAAATTTAGTTGTGGTCTGACTTGATCAATGAGCAGTCTCTCATGAAATCCATGAAAACGGACGGAGGTGTAGCACGAGGGAGGAGCACACAAGAAAGTGTCTTAAGCAAATGGGTTTATGGCATGCGTGCAATGGTCAGTGTATCCGAAGGATTAGAAGTACTTACTAATGTATCAATGGACACAACAGATCAGCATATAGATTTAAGAGATTCACGTGTTAAAAGAGACAATGACGACGTAAAAAAACACTGAATGCTTTTCTTGTTATAATCCATTTCCAGAAGTTTCAGTGATAATGTCAATATCAAGTGGAGTCGTCGGCGATGATAAAATAGTCACAATGCTTATGAAGTGGGTCTTGTCTCCATTACAAACATGATTGGTCAAAAATTTTATAGCATTAAGCTGAAACGTGCTGACAGAGTACTTCCTCTTTTAATAGTATCCAGCTCTGTGAAAAGTTTACAAGTTCCGGGTGATCCTTTATTACTATTTCAACGCATAAGTATTACAAAAAAATTTGACGATTAACTTCAAAAATTTTTGGTGTATGCACTAGCTCCATTTCCATTATAACTCTTCGATGAGAATGGAATGCGTAAAAATCAAAAATCTGCTATTTATAAATGATTTCAACCAATAAATATTGAATTAGATGTCTCTGATGCTACTTATATCATTGATGGAGGATTTCTTTTACACCGTGTTGTATGGAATACATTTAATACGATTTTTAATACATATGTCGATTATGTACATAGATGTTATGGTAATAATGTCAATCGTATTCGATGGTTGTAATGATCATCAAAAAAATATCAACGCTGCTGAACAACGTCGTCGATGTGAAAAAATTTCATGTACTAACATTCTCTTCGATGGATCCATGACTATTTCAACGAATCGAGAAAAATTCCTTGAAAATGCAAGTAACAAGCATAGATTTATTTCTATGTTACGTGAAATATTTGAAGCTCCTATCATTAATGTAAAATAAGCTCAAAACGATGCTGATGTTCTCATCATTGAAACAGCAATTGAAGAAGCCGATAGAAGAACAAGCATTGTTGTAGGTGAAGACATAGATTTGTTAATAATATTAATTGCACGAACACCCATCGATAAAATCATTTATTTTTTAAGACCTGGAAAAGCAAAAATACGTGTAAAAATGTAAAAGTCATATTTTATTTTTACATGCAATGACCGGTTGTGATACTACATCCGCTATTTTTCACAGAGGTAAAATTAATACCTTTAAATTAGTTGAAAAGAGTAAGGAATTAATTAAGTAGGCCGATGTTTTTACTAAAGAAGAATGCTCTCCCGAGGAGATTTTTAATAATGGTATCCGTTTTCTGCTGGCTATGTATAAAGCACCAATAAAAGAAGTGTCCATTGATAATCACAGATATTTAACGTTTTCGAAATTAACACAGCTTAAAAAACCGGTAGAACTATCTTCTCTTCCGCCAACATCTAGTGCTGCTCGGCAACATTTATATCGTGTTTACTACCAACTGCAAGTATGGCTTGGTAACGATCTTGACCCTCTAGACTGGGGATGGACATTGCAAGATCAAATTTTGGAGCCAGTTCTTCCATCCGCCCCTGATAGTCTACTCAACGCCATCTTTTGTAATTGCAGCAAGGGATGTACCTTGAACTGTGGTTGCAGAAAAGTTGGATTATACTGTTCACCAGTTTGCGGTAATTGTCAGGGTCAGAATTGTTTAAATGTATCACCCGATGCGTTTAATGACATTAATAATGACGAGTCTACTGAAGATGTAGATCCATCGTGTTTCTTGACTGAAACTATGGAAATACAGGAGACGGAAGAAGAAGATGATGAAGAGTTGGACATAGTAATAGCCAGAAGAAGAACGATAATAATTCGTCTAATCAATAAAGAATTAATTGTTTAACTGTCCTGTAATAATTTTTGTTTTTTTAGTAAACATTTTTTAATCAAAACAAAAATTAGTAATAATAAAAAAAACAATCTTTTTTGAAATAGAAACAAAAATAATTTATTATAATTTTTTTGTAAATAATCATTTTGCTAATAAAAAATAATTTATAATTTGTTTATTTTCTTTAATAAATAAATATTTTTTAATCACAAATAAACGTGGATTATGCCTATTGGGGATACTACTTTTAAAAAACGCATCTTGTACTCTACCTTAAAGGTAGTGTGGAAAGGAGTGCGCGTATTATGAGAAAAATAAACGTTACAACTTTTTGAATCGAATTTTCTCAAAAACCGTTAGTCTTACGAAAAAAAGTAATAATACATTTTTTAAGCTACAAATTTGATAACCACTATTTTTTCGATAAAAGTTACCGTTGGCGATATTTTTGAGAAAAACCGTTTTTCTTGACCTTTAACTCCGCATAACATTTATAGCGGCGCATGCATCGATGGCAATATTTGGGATATTGTTTAGAACCACAAAAGGAAGCTTCATGCAAAAATCCAGCTTTCCGGAAATTTTTCCGAATTTTGACCTGTTTTTTGTCTTTATTCCCCGAATATTATTAAATCAAGGATAGAATGAATTGCGAAGCTTGAAATGCGAAAACCAATTTTATTCAAATTTGATATAATTATGTCTTACACATTCTAATTGGTCACTCTTAAATTCGTTATCGAAGTCAAATGTTACATGGTCAAATGCGCACCTTCTGCTTTTATTAACTTAGGGAGACAATTTTATGGTCTTCATTCACTAAACACCAAAACATTGTCAAAACTAATTCTGGCTCACTGCAACGATAAGCTCAATGATTTTTTCACAAAATGTTAATACCAGAAACATTGTATAATGTAATTTTTGTCCAATGAAACCGTGAGAACAGCTATTATTGCCACAAAACCGAAATGAAAACAAGATTTTTGTTATGTAGTGTGTCTAAAACGCTACCCAACACCAAAAATTATACAAGTTAGTGTTCCCCAGTAGAAACCACAATACCAACGATGTTTCCGCAAGATCAAAATGAAAACAAAATTTTTGGCATGTTTTGATTGTAGAACGTTACTGCAGCCAAATTGACATCTCTATTCAAATTTTGTACCAAATTGATATACCTACTTTTCTATCACTGTCTAAATTTTTTCCCATACCTTGCCACTTCGATTTAAATTTAATGGTAACCAACTAAAACCTATGAGACACAATCTAAGTATTACAAAAATTTCACGCTACACAGTTTGTAGAATTTTCGGTCATTATTTTTCGCACTTGAATATTGAATCATTAATGTCCAGTTAAAACGTTTCAAAATATTTTTTTATTATACATATGTACATAACTTAAAATCTTATGCAGTAATAATTAAATTATAACATAATTATATCATTATACCTTATTCATCAACATATACTGCGATGTACGTAAAGGATGTAACAAAAATATCTTCAACAAACTGTATATTATTAAAAAAGTAATAGGATTTCTAATTCCACTCAATTTTCCATATAAAATAAGTAAAAAGTTGTTACATTCTTAAAAATACACATTGTTATTAATTTTTTTTATAAAGTTGGAATAAAAAACGCGTTTAAGTAATTTGCCGTAGAAAAAAAAACACAGAACAGAGAGGAGTTTTAAATAGTGATTAAATCTGATACGTTTAAATGTCACGGTTGACTTGTTTTATGTCTGTAATTACTCATTAACTAAATAAACATTATGCAAACCTAACAAACGCAGACATTCATCATTAAAATACTTTTTTTTTTGGTTTTTAATAGTGTATTTTTGTATTTATGTTTTACACAATTCTATACGTTTCGATAACACTTATCATCCTCAGTAGTGGTAAAATGGAAAACGTCATAATCAAAGAGCAAATTTAATAAACTTTAATTTGAAATTGATAAAAATAAAATATAACAAAGAAACAGATTTGTTATTAAGTGTTAAGTGTTATTTTACCGTGAAAACACAATGTAGTACGTTTAACATAATGTTTAATTTTAATTTTAATTTCAACTGCATATGTTAAATTATAGTGCTGCGGTAATTTAACATGTAATTGGTAAATCATTTACTTCAAGGTCTAGGAACAAACAGCAAAAAAACCTAGACATACCAAAAGCCAAAATGAAAACTAAGACGTACTACCACTGCGCCTTTTTAAATTATAAAATACCAAAACCTATTTAAACAGAGACTTCCTTCTTGCCTATTGAAGTTTTTAGGATGTTTATATATCTCAATAGCTTCATGTTGTGAAAGAACATAATAATAAGTTTCTCTGAATACTTCCATATTTGCAATCCTAATCTGTAACATTAGTTATAAAAGTAAGAAAAACAGTACCACAGATGTATACACACTACGGATAGCTCATGACATAGGGAAATTGGACAACGAAAAATGTACTCTTGTAGCTAGCCCAACGTGCGTTGAATTTTTTAATCTTTGGTGTAGGTTTGTTTCGGTACTTATTTCAGAGCGAAGCGACCTACATAATCTAGATATACGAGGCAGTGTTCCTGATGGTGCTGAACAGTTATTGCAGTACTTGCAGTACTACTATTAGAAATTCAATGATGATGAGCGAATTTTATTCCTGAAAGTTACACGACAGATCTACACACACGTATGTATACATCTGTGTTACACATTCAAAATTCCAAAATCAAAAAAGGAAACTAAAATAACATTTTGCTGATAATGATTTAATTTGTTCTGGTCGAGAATTATAATATTAGATGTAAATAAATATGGAGATACTGCATAATAAAAAGTAGCCCGTAAATAAGCCGTTTGCAACTTAATAAACTACCAATCTACAGCTACCATTCCCATCCCTTGCATAAAATTGTTTTGTGTATTGTTACCTATTTACATTCCATTGCGGTCTACCTTACCTAATCACCCGCAAACGTGCAATTTTTCAGAAGTAAGGGATTATAAAAAATATAGCTCGTAAACTTTTATGTGATCTTCTGACCGACACTGGTTTCTTGGAAGTACAGAGTAGGTACATTTTCATATTTTAAAAAGGGTATCTTCAAATGAACTAAATTTTATCATTACAATAGTATTCATTCACAAAATTTTAGGGATATTTAAATAAATGACATGTGCTGCTTTAATTGTTGTGTTTAAATCATTCCTTCACGATACCGAACCAGAAAATTTAGTTATTAAAGTAAACGCGTAAATTGATATCTTTAGCCTCTTTTCACACGAGTCCGGCATCCGACGGATATGCGGCCGTATTTTTGTTTTCACACCACTTCGGACACTTGTGTACCGCGCTCATTCAGCACATGCGAAAAGAGGCTTACAATTAATGAAAATGGATAACCCATTTCTTAGTTCATAATTAGTTCATAATTAACACGTGGGGATATTTTAAATCCCAAAAATAATATTTGAACAATAATGGCATAAAATTATCTTTTTACACGTTTTCATTCATTTAAAAAAAACTCTTTATTTTCTGCACATTTGAACAAAATCTGCTGAATTACGTGACGAATTTTTTACATTCAATCACAGATATAAGAACTAAGCTTATTTGTTGTGCTTCTAATATTAAATAACATGAAAGAACTCAAATTCTGTATATCGATTGGCGGTAAATTTAATACTTGTATACTTGCAATCTCTCGACACTTCAAATAAAGAGCCATAAAGAAATATGTTTATAACCATACGTGACCTTGTTGATATTGTGTTAAGGGACAGTGTTTCAACAATAAACAGAGGCAACTAGATATTTTGACCGTACGCGTAGTAAGTGCGTAGATCATTATGGATTTCTGTAAGTCGGTATATTTTAAGTTTCGAGAGGGCATCTGTATTTAGAATGGTGATATTGTTGGTGTATTTTTGCTTTGGATTTAACTCGCCAGGCGTTTAAATCAAAATCATGTGATGAGTTATCTGTAGTGTGTATACATCTGTGGCAGTACCAATATTAAACACTGGTTCTTCTTTATAGTTATGTCTAACAGGTGTAATAACATTATTATCAATAAGTGAATATCAATTAGCGTGTAGCGATTTTGTTAAATATTTATATTCATCTTTCAATAATTCGTTTTGCTCCATCGACTAAAGATTTAATTACACCAATTTTTTGACGTGGATGGTTTGAAGGTATCTATTAGTGTGTCGGCTTTCTGTAAAATTTAAAAGATAGTGAATTATTAGTTTTTTAGTATTAGTATTGTAGGTAGCGGACCGAGAAAATTTTATTATTGTAATAAAAATTTTCAAATCGTAATTTTCACCGCGAAGGAAATTAATAGGTTTTAATATGTTGGTAATAAGTCGTAATTTGATCATGTTTATCGGGATATTTTATTTTATGTAACTGATATTTGACTAAGGGTTCAAAAGAAATAGAAAACCATATGTTGGGGTAGAAAACAAGTGTTCTCTCGGAACTGCCTTTACCGAAAGACCGTTATGAATCGTGGAAAATTCCTATACACACGCATTTTTGCTAAAAACGTCGCGTTAGTAACTAATTCGGAACATATCGCAAATCAAAAGGCGTCTTTGTTTGTTACTTGGAAATTCGAGTCCTATAAGGTTCGTTACGGATGAGTGCATATTTTAAAAATTAATACTTCTTTTAGTAATAAATATGAAAATATTCCCACGTAATATTTATTGTATTTTTTTACTTTTAAAACGGGGTAATATTTGGGAGTAAAAACAGTTAGTTGCAGTTAGAGGTTAGATTGAGCCGTGCCGTTCTGATTGATTACAAACCATCATTGTAAACCGTTGTGGCTATAGACATTTAATCGTATCTGTTTTAGTAAAACTAATAAACGCGAATTTGTCTTTTTGTGTTGGTTTTAATGTAAATTTTTCACAAAATTAAAGTGGTCGGGTAAACAAAAGTATTGATAAATAATCATACCGTTCGAGGTTTTAATCGGCGAGACGGGCGTGCAACCAACATATGTATAAATAATCGCCATTGCATCGAGTTTAAACCGCGTATCTTAACCCATTAAGTATTGGTGATCAAGTGATTAATTAAAGGATCATATTCAAACGTAAGTAGGAATTTGAATGTAGATTAAAGCTCGCAGCAAGAAATTCAACAAGCCTATGTAACCCATTGAAAATAAATCATTGCCTTGCAAGAAATTTTTATTTAATTACTACGAGATGTTGAATTGCGCAGAGTTGCCAATACACCATCTCACAACCAGGCTCATTAAGCTGTTTACTAATATTTTCGCCCGTGTGGAGCATACCATGCGTGGACAAAACATGACATGATAAACCCTAGTTAATTGTTATACACGATTCCGGGGTTTACAGACACGGATCCAGATGACGTTAAAACCACCTCAAATTCCATTGTTACTGTTCAACTAACCCGTTCTTGTTGTTTTTAAATGCAGAGAGATGAACGTCTAAGCTGAGGAAGGGATCCTGTAGTTTGTAACGTAGTCACTCAAACTTGCGGGTAGGTTATCGGTCACCTTGTTATGATTCATTAGCACCTTACCCTTGCAAGGCTTTATTCTAGTGATGTTTTTGTCTTTGATTCAGACAGCTTATCTAGAATTATTTGTCTACGAACTGATTTTTCTTTATATATGTAATTTATTTTAATTGTACGTACGTATTTTTTGTGTTTTTACATAGATTTATGCAAAACATAAATACAACAATACACCGTTAAAAACCCAAAAAAAGGTATTTTAATTATGTGTATTAATGGTGAAAGTATATTTTCAGACATCCATCACTTTATTATATCATTATAAATTTTGCAAAGTTTGCCGATATGATCATCCTTGCCGGACTAAGAATAAATCATAAAAACGTGATTTGAATTGGAAATTTAGAGGTTTTGCTAACGACGACTATAAAGTAATAAAAGTAGCTAAAAAGATACTGGAGTAGCAGAAAGGAAACAAAAGAGATATATTGAGGAAAGAGTTGGGGAAAATTTTTGATTGAAGTATATTGTGGAGTTATGGAACTGATTAGGCCACGTTTTGAACGAGAATGAAATTTTAAGAGATGTATTCAAAAGTCAGTGGCGGTTGAAGGTGTAAAGAAAAAAGGACAGAGATAACGAAAGGTGACAAAATATTAGATATTCAGAGAGAGCCAAAGGAGAGATTAATGGAGATAAGACACCAATCAATCAATAATGATTCATTTAATAATTATCTTTCATTGGTTTTACTAATTATACAAATTTCATAATAATAAATAGATGAATATAAAAGGCAGATAAAAATCTCGAATACAGGATCTATAGCAGGATACTGTAACAGACCCACGTATCACATAAAAATAATCAATAACATCGGTGTAATGGATTTTATGTATGAGGTATGTAAATATGTAAATGGGTGTTACTAAAAAGCAGTAACAAACAAAAATGTAATTTGAGCAATAAATTATCACTTTTAATTATGCAATATATTACTGTACAACGTGGTGGCAGGAGAACTACGTTAAAAGAAGTATCTTGTACCTTATTTTAAAACATACATTGTTTTGAAAACCTAGAACTGTGACAGGACACTTGAACACAGGAAATACACTCAGGTATCTCCTAAATAAAATCACAAACACTGAACACATTACCATAGTCAAGGTACCATGATGCGTAGTCGACTAGGACAAACTAAAAAAAATTCTAAATTTCATTAACGTATAACGAGCGCTTCGTTGATTATATAATGAAAGTCAGTGCTTTATGAGCTCTCAGTAGCCTAAAGATCCTCGATCGTCACTATTCTTCGGATTTGTTTGTTTTTAAAATTCTCTAAACTTTCAAAGCATACTTATTATTGTTGTTTCACTAAAGACCTAGGCTTAGTATATAACGAATTTCGAGATGACGCTTGTTCTACATGTTCAATATCACGATCTTAGTAGTTTATTTACAAAATTCCAATGTAGCCGACTAATCTATTTGGTCCTTGGAATTCTTTATAAATGTTAAATTCTGAAGAAATGGTTGTTTTTAAACTAACTGTGGCAAAGATTTTAGATAGATCTTTTGTAAAAGTAGGATATTCTGGCAATCTTACAAACATTTTATCTAGTTCGTCGCTATCGCTACCTAATGGTATTGAAAATTATGTCTAGGATTAATATACAAATGAAGTACAATTTTGTTCTAATCAATTTGCTTATATGCTTTCAACAATACGACACATAAATATTGAAAAATCTCAGGGAAAAACTCTTGTATTAACGGTCAATACCTCCACCAAGAAATTGTATATTTTTTATGTAAATAGCAATAAATTTTAAAATGCAGTAATATAACATAAAAATCTCCTAACCAATAATTTCATTAGACGTGGTTTATGATTCTGCTGAACTGACCAGGCAATTTTTCATTTATAAAGTAAATTTTTGAGTAATAATTTTGATTAAGTCGGTAAGTGTTTCACCATCCAAATTTACCAACATAACCATTTGTTAACTTCAAATTATCAATCAATTTTCGTTTACTCTTTCGTCTTTATAGAATTTCTAACTTCGTGGTTTTCATATAAAACGTTCGTTCATATTCGCAAAAATGGATATTGGTATGAATTTTCACGTAACAATATCAACAAAACAGAAGCTGAGAACTCTTCCATAATGTTTGAAATGCCTAGGATTTATTTGTTTTTATTTTCAAGTTATAATTTTATTTTGTCAAAGACCAGTTTTCAAAGTTCTGGTATAGAAATGAAGTAGAAGACTGGGAGGAGGATATGATAATACTGGGAGGGGATTTCAATGCAAGAATAGGAGAAGAGGATGGAGTACAAGAAACGAAAGGGACGAGGAAAAGAGCGACAAAGGGCAAAGTGATAAGCAAAGAGGGAAAAGAACTGCTAGAGATGTGCAATGAAAGGGGATAGGAGATACTGAACGGGAATAGGAACAAAGCGAAATGCGGAAGTTCACGTATATAGGAAAGAGAGGTAAATCATCAATAGATTATGTAGTAATTAACGCAAAATAAAGAGAAAATAGAAAACATACTATGGGTAGGGGGGTGGGTAGAGGAACACGCAGAGGAAATGAGAGAGTAGGTGGAGGAAGCAACACAGAAAGCCAAATTAAAAAGATGGAACGCGGATAGAATGGGTTGGAAGAAGTGGTGGGATACAGAACGTAAAGAGGCCAAGAAGAACGCTAAGACAATGGAAAAAGGGAAGGCAGAAACAGAAGAGTACAAATAGGCATTAAGAATACACAGGGAGACATGCGAGCGAAAAAAGAAGAAAGAAAAGAGAAACAAGAGGAAATATGAGGGAAATAAAAACAGAAGAAGTATGGAAGTATTTAAAGAAAGAGAAGAGGGACACAAAGGAGGATACAAATAAAAGAATGAGAGACATACTTCAGGAAATTAGTGAATGGGGAACAGGAACAGAAGGGAGAAAACAAGGCAAACAGGTACATGAGGAGGAAGAAGTAATAAAGGAAGAGGAAGTGATTGAAGCAACAACGAAAGTGAAAAAAGGCAAAGGGTAGGAGAAGATGGGATACAAGGAGAAGACTGGATATATGGAGGAGAAAGTGTAGCTAAAAGAATGTCAGTAACAATAAATAAAATATGGAGAGGAAGTTTACCGGAGAAATGGGGGGAATTACTAATATGCCCAATAAACAAAAAACAAGTGGGAAATTACGGAAAAGTTACATTGTTAAACGTGACTTACAAAATATATTCGATAGTGCGATAAGGAAGACTAAAGAAGGAAATAGAGAAAAAGAAAATGTTACCAGGTCAGATCCAGGAAAGGAATAAGAGCGATAGATAACATATACATATTAAGACATATGGCAATCAAGAAACTAGAAAAGAAAGGGGGGGAATGGTGGCCGTATTGGTAGACCCAGTAGCGGCATTTGGTAGAGTGAATAGGGAAAAGCTGTGGGAATACATGAAAAAAAAAGATAAATGAAAGGCTGGTACAAAGGATGTAGGAAATTTTTGAGGAAACGAGGAGCAATGTAAGAGTGAACGGGGAACTGAGCGAGAAATTTGTGACCAGGAAGGGGTTGAGGTAAGGATGTCCATTGAGCCCGAGCCTGTTCACGGTGTACACAGGGGACCTGGAGGAGACGTGGGCAAATGGGAGAGTTGGTGGTGAGACGCTGGCCGACGCGGACAATATTGTGTTAGTAGACAAAGAAGAAAAAGACATGAAGGAGATGATAAAGACGATGGACAGATACTTGGAAAGGAAAGAACTGGAAGTAAATGTAAACAAAACGAAGGTGATGGTGTTTAGAAAGGGGCGAGGAAGAAGGAGAAAGGAGGAGTGGAAATGGAGAGAGGAGAAAGTAAAGGGATTCACATACACGATGAGGCAAGACACAAAAGATGGGGAACACATAAAGGAAAGAGTTAGAAAATTAAATAAATTAATAGGGCAAGTGTAGAGTGTAGAAGAAAGATTGTTAGGGATGGACTTAGGAAAAAGGAAGCTACTATTTGACAAACTGATAAAAAGTGTGGTGTTGTATGGGACAGAAGTGTGGGGTTGGAAGGAGCATACAGAGGTAGAGGGGCTACAAGAAAAATATTGGAAGTGGGTATTGGGACTGGAAAGAGAAACACCGGGGTATATCATCAGATAGGAAGTACAAGAAAAAAATAAGAGTAGAGGCGGGAAGCAGAGCAACAAAGTACGGCGAGGAAATGAGACAAAGAACGGAATGTAAATTATTACAAGAATGTTAGAAAAAAGAAGGGAGAGTAAAATATGGACAAGAAAACAGAAAATAACACTATGAAAGAAAGGGATACGCGAAGGAAGAAGTGGAGAGATTAAGGGAAGAAGGAGTGAACGCGAGAGTGGACATAATAAGAAGGGACAGGGATGCAAAAAAACTAGAAAAGTGGACAAAAATAAAAAGAACCAAAATATAATGTAAACTATAAGAATGTTACGGGAGAAGGGATACCAGAATATTTGAAAGGAGAAAAGAAGAAAGAACAGACAGAAATGATAGCGAGGTTCAGATGCGGCAACCAAGAGTGGAGAAATAAATATTGGAGAAAGGAAGAAGAAAGAAACTGTAGGTTATGCGGGGAAGAGATGGAAACTGTAAAACATATGATGAAAGAATGCAGGGACTTAAGGAAAGATGACAGGGCGGTAGAAGAAATACTGGAGGAGAAGGGGGGAGGGGGCTTAGTGCATGGAAGAAATATGGAAAAGAAGAAAACAGATAATACGAAAACAGGGAACAAGATAGTTAGTAGCAGATGAAATTGTAAATATGTGGATATGTAATAAGACAATACGAATAATTGGCAACATGTAAAAAGTTTATAGGTAAGATATAAAAAAATATACAAATAATAAAATTAATAATACTTTAAATGAAGTACAATTTTGTGCTAATTAATTTTCTCATATGCTTTCAACAATAAACATAAATATTGAAAATTCTCAGGGAGAAACTCTTGTATTAACGGATTGTGTTAAACTGACGGAAATTTTTCCTTTATGAAGTAAATTTTTGAGTAATAATTTTGATTAAGGCGTAAAGTGTTTCACCATCAAAGTTTACCAACATAACCATTTAACTTCAAATTTTCAATCAATTTTCGTTTTCTCTTTCTTCTTTTTACAGAATTTCCAACTTAGCGGTTTTCATATAAAACGTATTTTCATATTCTCAAATGTGTGAATCCTTGCGATATTGCAGGCTCACATTCCATTAATACATGTAATTTGATTGTAATCTCAATTTATTTAGAATTTACATCAGTTCTACATACATAAAGACAAAATTAGATCGATTGGGGCTTGTATCTCGATAGCGCAGTTGGTAGCGCGATACTCTAGCAAAGTACAGGCCGTAGGTTCAACTCCTACTCGAGGTAAACTTTTTATTTATGTATTTAATAAAATTAATAATAATTTTTAATTACATATTTACCTTTGAACTTATTCATTCATAATAAAACTTATAATAAATTAGTATTAGTCAAGTTGCTTTGGTATGTGTGAATCCTTGCGATATTGCAGGCTCACATTCCATTAACATAAGTAATTTGATTGTAATCTCAATTTATTGAGAATTTACATCAGTTCTACATACATAAAGACAAAATTTACATCGATTGGGGCTTGCATCTCGATAGCGCAGTTGGTTAGCGCGATACTCTAGCAAAGTACAGGCAGTAGGTTCAAATCCTACTCGAGGTAAACTTTTTATTTATGTATTTAATAAAATTAATAATAATTTTTAATTACATATTTACCTTTGAACTTATTCGTTCATAATAAAACTTATAATAAATTAGTATTAGTCAAGTTGCTTTGGTATGTCTGAATCCTTGCGATATTGCAGGCTAACATTCCATTAATATAAGTAATTTGATGGCAATCTCACTACGTTTAGAATTTACATCAGTTCTACATATATAAACACAACATTTAGATCAATTGGGGCTTGAATCTCGATAGCGCAGTTAGTTAGCGCGATACTCGAGCAAAGTACAGGCTGTAGTTCAAATCCTACTCGAGGTAAACTTTTTATTTATGTATTTAATAAAATTAATAATAATTTTTAATTACACATTTACTTTTGAACTTATTCGTTCATAACAATACTTATGTTTTTCGTAAAATTAACAAATTATATAAATTTGTCCATCTGTTTCGGAAATATGTCATTTTTAATAAACGGCGGTTCTTACCAGGAATAAGCAAATAAAAAGTTACTTAAACACAAAAACAAAAATTTTACTGTAACACAGAGCCTCAGACATGCTCTGCTTGGTTTTAATATTTGTAAAACACATTTGAGCAGTATAAGAAACTTTTTAATAACCTTCATGTTTATTTTATGCATAAAATAAATAAAGTATAACAATTTTCGGGACAATTTCACTTCCTTGGAAATGTTTAAAGAATAAGAAACATCAATACCAACAAGTATAAAGAGCTTTTAATTATTCATTTTATTAAATTCTTAAATTTTTAAAGGAATTTATCACGTAAATCATTAAATAATGAGATTTTATAGACGAACAGTTCTTTTACCTGATCAAGGAATTATAAAAAGTATAGCAACACCAACATTAACCTACATTACAACTTATAATAAAAATATGAAATTAGAGAGACTATTAGAACACCCTTCGAAAATATAATTTTAAATGTAACTTTTTTTAATAAGTCACTTATGTACGTTAAACATTAATATTTTTAGCTCACACACACACTTAAAATATAATAAAATTACATGATTGTTTTGTTCACTTTTTTCGTGTTTTAAAAATTGCATATTAATAAAGACAATGACCTTAACAGTTATTCTTGGTTTGTTTAATCTTTTTATCATCTCTATAACATCCATTAATCGTAAACAGTTCCGCAATTAAAAATATGTTTTCTTTCAGAATTAAACTAAATTGTAAGAGAAACTTCAAGACAAAGAAATGTGAATATTTGCAACAGTTTATCTAAATAATACATTTACCGGTCAGTAAACTTTAGTATTATGAACCCTAATTATTTACAGTATAGTCTTTCAAACAAACAAAAAGTCAGTACGGTTCGTTATTAAAAACTGTAACAAAGCAAATGCGTGTTTTATTAAAAGAAACAATGAAAATGAAAAAACACCACTTACTTTTTGTGCAGTTCCTCTATGCGTATTGTTGCCTTGCCAAAATTTTCGCGAATATCCCTGTATATGTCCCGCAACGGCCTTTTCAAAAAAGAATCCAGGATTCCAGCACAAAGATCCGTATCCAAAAATCCATAACGATTTAGTTTCATTTTCATTCACAACTTCTTGAAGTTCAACTACGGCACTAGCTCTTCGTTCCATAGTTGCTGATGCAATAATGAGTGCTACCTGCTCAGCTGTCGAGAATGAGAATCGAACTGATGCTTTCCATGTGCGAGAGCGACTTGGATGTGATCGCAAAACTAGACGTTCAAAGCCGGTGATAACATTTTTTTAAACTCGATTAATCATTTGACCTTCAATCACAAAATAGTATTGTACGTCACCCCGACTATCCTTACAACGGGCAATCACAGACGTAGTGACGCAGGCCATAGTTAAATACAGAATGATGCAATTTCATTACACATTAACATGGTCATTACTTTTCTTTCATTTTCACGTTTAAAATACAGCATCCCATTCGTAAATCTAACCAATTTTACTTATTACTTAAAAGTTAAAAATATTGTATATGACAACGAACATTTCCTGTATACATATAGATGTATTTAGATAAAATTATTTTGACGAGCTTTAATGTATGAAAATATTTAAATATTTAAAAATAGAAAGTACTGTTAGAATTTGGTGAAATGAAAATCCTACGTACAGGTAGATAGGTCGATCCGCCCAAGGCTTGAGACCAATAATTAGTATATTTCTTACTTTTATGTCTGTTACATGAAATCTATTTTAAACAAAAGTAAGTAAATATAGAACCATTAGCTAATTGTATGCTATTAATTTACCACGTAAAGGGCACCAAATTAATATAATGCCGTTAGCTTTCGTGTTTATATTATGTTAACAAGGAGTACGTATAGGGTAAATAGACTATAGAGAACTTACCTTACATATAAGGCACGTTAGAGATAGTGTTGATCAGCCCAACAGCTATTTTATAATTATTAAAAAATAAAAAAATTAAATGTCTGTTTATGTTTAGGGATGTAATTAAGTTCTCTAGTGTCAATGCACACAATACATTGCACCAAACTTCCATTGTTTTATAAATCTTACCGTTACAAAATACTATACAACTATGGTTTTATGCAGTTAACGTTTTTGTACAAAATATACATTTTGTAGATCATTTTATCATAAATTATTACTATGATGAATCAATCATACATTACTACATATTTCAACAACTTTGATCCTGTCAAGGAACGTATCAAACTGAAATTATGTAATATAATTTGTATATGTATTGTTACAATCAAGTTATATTCGGTGTACGTACATATATCTAAGAACACACACACACATATATATATATATATATATATATATATATATATATATATATATAATATATATTAATATTACTAAATCAAGTGATATAACATTTAATTTTTTTAAAGAATTTTACTATTTTCAGTTAGATTTGGACTATATTATCAGAACACAACCGAAGTATTTCTCTTACCCTCATGAGCACATAATTACTTGATTTAATTAATTTGTAATGACTCATAAAGAAAAATTAAGCGATATTGAGTTTTCTCTAGCAAAAGTTGTGTTCTTGTTCTGTTCTATTAAATTTTAACCAAAATTTAATAGAACCAAGTTATTTTAGTGACAACATTAACAGTTTCATCAAAATCACATGCGTATTGTTAAAGTTATCGTAACTGCAGACAAAGACACACAGAAACGAAGACACGCAGACATACTAATACATTGACACGCAGGCACGCAGAGACGCAGATATGCAGACATGCACACACGCAGAGTCATCGACACTCAGAAAAACAGACACACAGTCACACAGACACACAGACACAAGGACACACAGACACACAGACACACAGACACACAGGCACACAGGCACACAGACCCGCAGACACGCAGACACGCAGACACGCAGACACGCAGATACGCAGACACGCAGACACGCAGACACGCAGACACGCAGACACGCAGACACGCAGACACGCAGACACGCAGACACGCAGACACGCAGACACGCAGACACGCAGACACGCAGACACGCAGACACGCAGACACGCAGACACGCAGACACGCAGACACGCAGACACGCAGACACGCAGACACGCAGACACGCAGGCACGCAGACACGCAGACACGCAGACACGCAGACACGCAGACACGCAGACACGCAGACACGCAGACACGCAGAGACGCAGAGACGCAGACACGCAGACACGCAGACACGCATACACGCATACACGCAGACACGCAGACACGCAGACACGCAGACACGCAGACACGCAGACACGCAGACACGCAGACACGCAGACACGCAGACACGCAGACACGCAGACACGCAGACACGCACACACGCACACACGCACACGCACACACGCACACGCGCACACGCGCACACGCGCACACGCGCACACGCGCACACGCGCACACGCGCACACGCGTACACGCGCACACGCGCACACGCGCACTCGTGCACGCGCGCACGCGCGCACGCGCGCACGTACGCACGCACGCACGCACGCACGCACGCTCGCAAGCACGCACGCACGCACGCACGCACGCAAGCACGCACGCACGCACACACACACGCACGCACGCTCGCACGCGCGCACACACACACACACACACACACAGACACACAGACACACAGCACACAGCACACAGCACACATACACACAGGCAAACAAACATAAAGAAGCACAGACGCTCAAGCGCACAGACACACACACACACACGCACACACACACACACACACTCACACACACACACACAGACACACACGGGGGTTGTCCGGGGTCAAGATCCTTTGATATTTTCCTCCAAGGTCGGAGTTTATTGACCTCGTGTGAATATTGGCAATTTTCGGCAATTGACTCGGTCTTTGATATCACAAAGATCAAACGTGGGAATTTTGGCAATTTTTGGCAATTGGTCCGCTCTTTGATGCCGCCAAGGTCAAAGTACAGTAGATATGCAGTTACTTCTAACTCACTTTTGATAATAATAATAATACACTTTCCCGTACATATTGTCCATGTCAAGGCGCATGGTTTTCAAGGTCAAGATCTCATACACATTGCCTTCATCAAAGTATATTCCTCAAGGTCAAGGTCATTGAAGTAACTAGATTTGAAAAAAGCACTCGAAAAGTTATTATATTGGTTTTCAAGGTCAAGGTAATTAATACTCCCGTACAGACTGTCCTCTTCATGGTCATGTGGCAGGAAACAGCAAAGGTCGTTCAAGATAGGCATCTTAAAGTTTATTTGCACATACGCGCACCCCGCTTCAAGGGGTGATGTCCCTGCGTCGAAGTCATCGGTATTTCAAGGTCGCTCTTATTACCAACGTATATTCTTTAAGGTCAAATAGGGATACCTCCGGGATACCTCCCCAAGTCAATGGTTTTTCAAGGTTGCGTACATAGCTAGGCGGACCCTAGACTTCTCTTCCACTATACTTTTTTCTATGAGTGTTTTGATAAAGGGCATCGTACACATTACCTACGTATATTCCTCAAGGTCACCAAGCAATTCTTGGCTGAGCTAAGGTGTTAATTCTTATATATCAATTCTCAAAGTCAGGGGTATTAAATAGACTTTTCAAGACGTGGGGATTCTACCTTTCAAGGTCACCCAAGCAATTCTTGGCTCAGTCAAGACGTTAGAAATCAATTCTCAAGGTCGAGGGTATCATACAGATTGTCGTTGTCTATGTTAAATGTGAGTCATCGTGTATTGGCTAAATTGTAAAAAAAAATTGTGCTTACAGTATGTAGATTCCTAAACCACCAGGATGAGGTAGTTTTCCTAAGAACCGAATCCGGTTCCCAAAAACAGATCGCCGTTTCCCAAAACAGGGGAGCCGTTTCCCAAAACAGGGATCTGTTACCCACCACAGGTAACCGTTTCCCCACCATTTCAAGGTCACACCTTTGACAAATCATTTTCAAGAACAAAGGCGATCCATTGTTCAAGTAATTCTGGTCTGGTCAGGGTCATAGTACCTAGAAATCACCTGCATGAGGTATTCAAATATACTTTTGAAGGTGCGGGGAATTCTACTTTACAGGGTCCCAGACAATTCATGGTTGAGACTATATGTCGGGAAATGTTCAAGTCAGATTTAGCAGGATTCCTAATCAATGACATCACGTGGCTTTCAATCAAGCAATTCTTGGCTGAGTCAAGGTCATGTGTTAACCTGCAGGGGTATCCCGATCTTACCTAACCTTATCCGATTAAAAATTCTCAAGGTTAAATTTTCAAGGTCACCAAGCAATTTGCTCGAGTCAAGATCATATGTTTAAAAGTAGATCAATGGTTTCTGGCCTGTCTCAGGATGAGGTAGCTTCCCCAAGAACTGGAGCCGTTTTCCAAATACAGATAACCGTTTCCCAAATACAGGTAGCCGTTTCCCAAAACAGACAGCTGTTTCGCAACACAGGTAGCCGTTTCCCAGCTGATTGGACGCTGCATGTTGGTGATCAAGCTTTGGATTGGCTGTCATGGTCATGTGCCTAGAAAGCGATTTTCAAGGTCATTAGACCGATTCTGGACCACTCTGAAGTTAGTTAAGGTCAAAGGACAGCAGCATCATGGTCAAAGAAGTCTGCACCACTTTGAAGTTAGTCTAGGTCAAAGGGCAGCAGCATTAAGGTCAAAGAAGTCTGGACCACTTTGAAGTTCGTCAAGGTCAAATCTAAAAATAGAAATTAGAAAGGCAGCAGCATCGACACCAAAGAAGTCATAGCTCGATTCTGGATCACATTATATGAATTTCTGTGTTGAAGTTAGGTTAGGCTGTTCAAGCAATCTGGCTGAGTCAAGGTGTTAGTTCTTAGAAAACAACCTGCAGGAGTATCAGCTCGTAGGTCGATTCTGAAAAAATTTATTGCTCGCAAATGTTATAAGTGTCTCAAAACACAATTATATGTATTAGATTTAAGGAACTGTATTGTATAATTAAAAAATAAAGACTTTAAGTGTTGTGAATATGGTGTTCTTTTTCATATAAGTTAAAGAGACGTAGATTTCACCAGCTACCCCTACGATTTGCTTTAAATTTCAAGGTCACACCATATTGCAGTTCTGAGAAAGCTAAAAATAGAATTTTGAAGGTCCCGATCCTGTCCGATCTTATCCGCATTTTAACCTTGAATGCAATTGACGCATCTATATAAGGAGAGTGCAATCATAATGAATAATGTTATGGTAAACGTAAATTGCTGTGAAGTGCAATTAGATATTAGTTATATTTGCTTAAGTTATAAATAGATGTCTATTTGCATCAAAGGGAAACTTATGATTCGAATTGTGCGGTTTAATTAAACTACACATGCGTTCTTGTGCACTTAAAATTCTGAAATTGTGTCCTATTTCCAAGCGATTTTGAAAATTGTACATGTTTTTCGAGTACTTATAAGTAGTTAAAAGTTAGATACGGGTCCCGCTACACAGACGATAATTGTTTATGTACAGGGATTCCATCGCATTACTTTGTTTGACAAGATCGCTTAATAATTACGTTATCAATTTTATTATGACTTGCATTGCTTCAGCTTTCTTTATTAATATAGCTTTTTGAGTCTCTATTCTATATAGATAATTCAGCGAAACAATCGATGCATACATTTATTTAGCTAGTTCCAACAAATTATTCATGTTGTTCTGTTGTATGCCAACATAAACTAGAAACAGATAAAAGCAATCTAGAACGTTGTCACTACTACATAAATTGATGACGTATTGGAAAAGACGTCGCAGGACCTATGTAGTATTGTATTTCCAATGTTCTGTTTTACGTATTTCTTCTGCTTTTTATAATTTGCACAGATAATCCTACATCAGTTTTATAGACAAGTAACTAAGAAAGTAAGTGTTTAAAAAAATAAGAAAGTGGTTTAATTAATTAAACTTTTAACGAAAATTTATTAATGTTTGTATGACTTGAGATATTGTTGGAAATAAACACTGCGACTGTAAGTGAAACAATTTTTTTGAAAATGTGTCGTAGGAGGGGTCGGTGTGGGTGATATCTCACCAATCATGGAGAAGCAGCTATAAATTTATAAACGGAATACAGTTTACGTCCTTTGGATTTTGTGAGGGACTGTCCCCATGATACTGGATCGCTTCACGGACAGGCTAATATCAGGGTGGGTTGCTGCTCACCCAGTTATATTCTGTGTAATTATCGTTGTCCTGGTGATAGCGAGTGGACATTATCCATTCTCCATCACGCACCCTTAGTTGTGGCTCCTGTGAGTGCCTCCCGGCGCTACGCGCGTCATCTACAGTTATCTGTCGTATCGCTTGACCTGCTACACTTCGGAGGCATCGAAGTTTTCCGTTACGAAGCCCGTATCAAAGGGTTGCCCACGAGGATCGATCCTAGATGTTTATGGAATTTAGTTGTTAATTCTCTCCTCGGACAAAAACTGCCGGAGTTAACGGACTGTTTTGTCTATCCAGATGTCTACACTGTCACCGCAGACAATGGGCGTGACCTAGTGGCTATAGCTTCCTTGTGCCTCACCCTACTGACGACCTGGGCGGACAGCAATAAACTGTCCGTCTCAGTAGACAAGACAAAGTATATGGTTACTGGTCGCAATGTATCCTGAAATCCAACTTTGCATTTATACAACAGGTCAATCCGAAGAGTTTAAATATGTCGGACTGTACATAGATGACAACCTATCGTTCGTCAACCATTGCCCACACGTACTTGAAAAAGGTAAACCTTTACTTCATCTACTATATAAATGCTCACGCCTCAAATGGAATCTGTCCAAAAAGCCCTTACAGTTGATTTTTAACTGTGCAGTGCTTCCCACACCAACCTACGGCTTGGACATATGGTGTGACAGACTCAGACATTCTCACGTGGTCAGGAAACTGGCGTTGCTACAGTCCCTGTTCCTAAGAACCTACCTTGGGGCTTACAAAACAGTACCCGTTGACTCCTTGTGCGCGATTTCCAAACATCTCCCGCTTCATCTTTCACTGAAGGAAATTTACTGGACTAGGCTCCTAAGCAGGACGGCACCTGCACCCTGTTGGATAGCCGTATTTCTTCCGCAGATTTTTCTTCCTTTTCAACCGCTCGCCGTCACATCAAGGCTTTGGTCTTGAGTGAATGGCAGCACCTGTGGTATGCATCCGTGAAAGGAGGCAACACATTAAATGACCCCTTATATCCAACCTTGGTTTCACCAAAATCACGTACCAGGACAAGCGGCCGTCCTCATCCTTACCTCGCACGGAGGATTTGGATACCATCGGAAGCGCATTGGCGTCTCCGATGATGACCTTTGTCCACGTGCGTCACCTTCGACACCCCGGCCCATCATATTCTCGCTTGTCGAGCATATGATGGTATCCTAGCTCCTTTACAATCGAGAATTGCCCCTTTCCCAGATTTCCCTCAGACCATCCTACAACTCATACCAGATGTTAATGACCTCAGTGTGTTTTCGTCATAAGTGTTGGTATGCGCCACGAGAGGCCAGAGTCTAACGATATCGTATCGTTTTTATGACTAACTATTTATTTTGACTTGTTTTACATTCTAAAGTTTATTGGCCTCCGCTGTAGTAGTGAGTCACTTATGTTTAGTTTCTAACAAGTTATGTTTTATTTCAATTATTTAAATATATATTTAATTTTTAATCATTAACATATTAGTTTTATTTTTATTTTCAACTACTACAGTAATTCATGGCGAACTATGTCTAGTCCCTTATCCTGTCTTCTTGGAAATTAGCCATACTTATGTGAATAAACCCCATACGTACCAAACTCTTAACCAAGAGTCACTGTACTCTACCTGCCATCGCTCGTAATGCGCCGACTATACTTCTAACACCCAACTAACCTCCTAGCTCGATCTATCTTGATATATGGACGGCTTGACCGAGACAAGCCGGGTTGGTGGTAGACCATTTCCTTCCTTACTTCCTCAGACGTGTGCTTGTGGGAGTGTGTGTTGCATATTGGAACGAAAGTTAGGTAATATTGGTTGTAGCTTTTCAAATAAATTCGATCCCGATCCCTGTGTTTCTGACTCAGAAGTTTAATGTACACTAAATTAATAAACATTATTCATATATGAACATAAATCTCAACAAAAATTTATAGATTTCAAGAAGCTACGTCACTGGAAATAAATGCAAATGTATTAAAATGGTTTGCGTAAATATAACATAAATCATATATGTAAGTTCGAAAAAAGTTTACGAATTAACGTCTAAAACTTTTGCATGATTTAAACGAAGTATGAATTAGAATTGACATCAATACTGAATTTCAAATCCAATTAAAAAATTGAAAAAGGTACGAACGTCACTGCTGAAACTATGATCCAAGCTAGTTTGAAGATTAAAAAAGAAGCAGTACTAGTCAATAAAATTAATATTAAAATAGATGAAAATGTTTTAGAATAAAATAAAGTAAGCAGCGTTTTGCTTAATTAAGGTTACACATTACACCTAACTTTTGCCTACCATTTTATTTTTGTAAAAATATTTAAGGGACGCTACTTTCTGGAGCGAATTGGAAATTTAATAGAAAATTAATTAAAAATTTGATTTTATAAACGGTTTTGTTCAGTTTTGTTCTAACTCTTAGAGAAATCAATAGATCGAGGTCACACATTATATATAGCAAACTATTCGGAAACTTAAGTTAATTTACGCATAAAATGGACATAAGGGGAGAAAAGGTTTACCAAGAACATCTTAAATTTTAAATTTTAGGGCGAGAATAAGTTAGTCTTCATTTAACATCAACGCGAGACTGTTAACAATCGGTTCGCGTGGCCATCTTGGAAGTGTCATAAAATTTTATAATAAATTCAAACCTTAAAATTTAAATTTGCTCGCTATCAATTAATAAATAGAAGGTCATTTAAATCTATTAGTGATCGTATACAAAATTTGAAAGAGCCTAAAGAACATATAGAGATCTGACCAAAATGATAAATATTGAGTGATATAGTTAATTTCAAATGTGAATATTAGTGAACTAAACTTAAATTCATACTGAAATTCTTAATACTACAGTGGTGTTTCGACATTGTTGCAATAATTATAAAAAAGGACTTCTTAATTAATAGAACTCTTCAAAATAAGTGTCACATCGATACGGATCACAAAGCAAATAGAATATTACTGCATCGTGAATCAGTATGAAATTTATGTAAGTGAATCTATACAGGGTTTCTATAAAAGAACTCCGGGGTTTTAATGAAGAAAAAAACGTATATAAATGTTTTATACATTATTGGAAAGGTTACATTTTCAAGTTTTTTCACGTATTAATACAGTTCAATATGAGCCCCGTTAGTGGCGCGGCACACATCGTAACGGTATTCAATCTCTTCCCATGTCCTAGCCAGCATGTCTGGGGGGACGGTTGCCACACAATTGATTATTCGTTCCCTGAGATGGCCAACATCACGGATTTTCTCCGCATACACAAGATTCTTGATATGCCCCCAAAGAAAAAGTCCAACGGAGTCATGTTGTAAGAACTCATTAAATTTTTAAATTGTGAACTTTTAAATTGAGGACCATTTAAAATATAAATATAAGTATGAGTACGTAAGTAAGCAAATAAGTGCCTTAAGTGAGTATAAGGGAATAATATAAGTACTATAATGATTGTACGTAAGTGTACGTAAATGCCGGGAGTGCCTGGAAAGAGCAAATGCTTAAGCTTTAAAATATAATGAATTGAAAAATAACTTACCACCAAAATTCTGATGGCACCAAAAATAAAAATTAAGTATATACCATTATAACAATGTCTTCTGCTTTAACATTCAGCAGCAAGTGAAGTAAAAAAATAGAGGCTTTCAGAAACGCTTCTGTAAGTGCCCCCCCTCAAGAAGTGGTCACGCATTGCGCGAAATACAATGATCGGAGTCCAATTTTTAAAAGAAAGGGAACTATAACTATTTATATAATATTACACCCAAAATATATGTTCTATGAAATGCAATTTAAGTTGCTTTTCTCAATTTTACATGTAAATAATTAAAAACTCCTCTAATTTTACGCCAAATTAATTAATGATCTTAGATTAACGTATTTTTTAATACAACCACAAAAAAAGGTTGTTACAATGTCAGGGCTCCTTGGAGGCCATGGAATAGGTCCTTCTCTTCCAATCCATCTGTTGCCTAGTCGCCCGTCAAGTGCCTCACGCACACGCATATTGAAGTGTGGCGGTACCCCATCTTGTTGGAAGTGGACTAAACCCTTCTCCACCTCAATGTCATCTAACTGAGGAAAAACATACTCCTGTAACATGTCACAATAGACATCACCATTGATATTCCTTTCAACAAAAATGAAAGGACCGGTTTAATGTGGTGTAACAGTTGGATCTTGTAAGCAGTTAAACAAAGTCTTTTATGAATTACCTTATGAACCGTTGATCTCGGTAATCCCAACTCCAGACTGCGTCTTTTAACGATTTCTTAGGGCTTCGAAGGCATGCTTAAGGCCACACCAAACATTCACTTTGGGCGTGCCACGTTCATGCTCAATGAACTCATGGGGCGGCTGCGAACCCCATATTCTGCAATTATGTCTGTTTACAGTCCCGTTCACATGAAAAGTAGCTTCATCACTGAAAATAACAGTTTTTAAAAAATCATTATTTTCTTCAATTTTGTGTAGCATAGAAACAGCAAAGTCAAATCTCTTAATCTTGTCTGCCGGTTTAATGTGGTGTAACAGTTGGATCTTGTAAGCAGTTAAACAAAGTCTTTTATAAATTACCTTATGAACCGTTGATCTCGGTAATCCCAACTCCAGACTGCGTCTTGTTAACGATTTCTTAGGGCTTCGAAGGCATGAAGCTCGGATTCTGTCCTCATTCACTTGTGACACACGCGGCCTACCCGTTGACTTTTGTTTTAAAACACTTCCTGTTTCCTTGAAAGCACTTAACCATTGGCGAATTGTTTTGTCCGTAGGCGGATCAACACCGTAATTACGTCGAAAGTTTCTTTGTACAGTAACAACAGAATTAGTTTCTATAAGCCAAATAACGCATTGAGCTTTTTGTTGCGGCGTCGCCATAGCGCGGCAATCCAGACGGGACTGAGTCACTGACAGCCGCTACGTTGTTTCAAGATCAACGCTCCGCAGCGCTGCCAACTGTTGATTAAAACATTCCCAATTGGTATGAGTAAAACTTGATGAGCTAATCGTTTCGGAGATATTAATTACATTTCTGCATCTTCTACAGTTATTAATATATGAATTTTTAAAACCCCGGAGTTCTTTTATAGAAACCCTGTATTAAGACATCTAATAATAAATAATTTAAAGAAGTTATTTATACGTAAACTGATATTTGAAATAAATTCAAGTATGCATCAATTTTATTTAATGTGCTGTCGATCGTAGTTGAAGTACATAAGTAGTCGACTATTGAAGAAAACAATCTAAGTTATACCTATTGCTTAATCTTGAAGAACAGTTATTATTGATGTGTGAATAGTGACCAGAGCGATTATTTCATGTGGATATAAATACAGTAAGTTTAACATTAAATTGATGGTTAAACACTAATATGAAATTGAGTTTTATGGTATACATATAAGTATGTATATCCATTTTTATAGTTAAATTGTGTTATATTGGAACTTCCAACCACTCCATTTTGTTCTAAAGAAATATTTCTTGCTGTATTGTAAATGGTGGTAAGATAGATAGCCAACAGGGACCTAAGTAATTTATAAATACATATGTGACATTTGTTACATTTAAATTGACTTTGATGACCTTGCAATTTTATTCCTTAATCTTGGATTTTAATTAAGGGTCAACTAAATTCAAATAGGATTTACAGTAAATCCAGAAATATCCTATTAGGCTGAACTCAATCTAAAGATCAAGATATAACTACAGATTATGAAAGGAAATTATATTTAAAGCGAACGATTTCATTTTTCTGACACTTGAATAACTAAAAACAGTTAATTAATTACTTGCTTTTTTCATACTTGTTATAGGGATAAATATGTTACATACTCATCGACTTCAAAATTTCCTTAAGCAGAAGAAACGTTTAGCACATTAGTTTGTGTATTCATCATTAATCATAAATTAATTCAGTTACTTACTTTAATTCAAAATTAAATTAGTATTTATGATTTATAGGTCGGAGATCAATTTAATAAAATTAATAAAGTTAAACCGAACTTTATACGAACAGGTATATTGAGTAACCCTACAACACTATTATACGGGACGATTTTGGAGATAACTGTAAGCCTTTATTTACAGTTACTAAATTATCAATAAATTTAATTTTATTAACAATATTAATATTAATAGTTCGTAGTAGAATTGATTATTGAAAATATAACTAGAGTGGTTATATATAAATTAATATTGAGGAAGCTTATTTCACAATTTAAGTTAGGGGCAGGATAAGGTTAATTTCTATTTACATTGGGATATAGATATGTCAATATTCAATGCAGAAAACAACATTTAAACAATTTACAGTGAATGTAAATTATAGCTACATTACAATCACACATTAAAGAGTTAGTTTGGGTAAATAATTATTTATTCTATTATTTCAATGCCTACTACGGTAGTTAGTAGTGAATCAAACTAGTAACAGTTCAAGTTAATAAAGGTGAATTACCCGTATTAACATTTTATATTACAAATAAAATTAAGAATGGCTTTATTAAAATTATTAATCTTTTCTTTCAACGAAAATTAAGAAAGTATCATTACAAATTGTCTCTCAACGTGGGCGCATGGAATTCCCAACGTTTTGGTACCCCCGCAGTCAATCTCCAACAGAAGTAGTATATAATACAAGATAGAAAACACAAGTAATATATTATAATGCAAATATCATATAAACGTAGTATAGCTTCTAAATATATATATATATATATATATATATATATGAGGCGCATAGTTTGGGGTCATTTCTCCGGTATAACGCATAGTTCGGGGACATTTGTGTACTTTGGGGACGTTCGTCGAAAAAGTGAGTGTAAAAATTAAGTGACGAACGCACAGTTTGGGACAACTTATTATGGATATTAACATCTGCTCTCCCATTCTACCTTTTCACCGTTTCGGGGAGTTTTTATGGCCCTAAATTTAAAAAATGTTTTTCCGTCTGTTATTGATCAATTTCGTCGTTTGAACTGCATCTCGGTGAATTGTGGTACATCACTCAAAATTTTTGCTATACGTAACTTTTCCATTTTGGCGTTGATATGTTAAGCACATCGACTATTTCTTTGCTTTTAGTTCAAAAAATTAAAGTATTTTTCGTTTCTGGCTGGTCATATCTAAAAAAAATTACAGCCATTTTGCTGGGAAAAATCATACATTATTGTATCAATGGGCAAAAACAAAACTTTGTTGTTGTTTTACGCTATAGTTTTGGTTTGACATGATTGATGTTCAAATTTTTTTTGCAAAAAAGCCGAAATATTTGCATCAATGGGTCCAAAATTATTGCCTCGATAGGCCAAATATATTTTAGTTTAGTTTCGATTTGAACTAAAAATCTTTAATTGTATACCAATTTGGTCAAAATAATGAACAAATACCTTGAAAGGGAAAAATAAAATTGTATAACTTTTGTCACCAATGACTTACAAAGCACTTAGTATATTTACAAATATTTTTGAAAAATGGTTAAGTGTATTGTTTCAAAAGCAGAAAAATTTCTTGTGAAAAAAATAGTTGTTGCCCTTTTTGTATTAGTCATCGTCATTAAACTGTTTGGATTCAGTACCACAGGTAATATTGTTTCAAAAACCTTCAAATAAAAGGTGCAGGATTGAACGGTTTGTTGTTTTATAACTCAGAACAATTGGGGCCAAACTTTTTTGTCTCACAGTTTGGTTTAATCACATTCAGTTTAGAATTGTGTGCAGTATTTTTCTGAATCTTTTTGTGTAAAATTCCTGACATTAACCTGAACACGATTGTGACAAGATTGGGGCTTTTCTGATATTTCACTAAACGCACAAATCATAAGCAAAATTATTTTAGATTTCTCAGGACGGTACTCGATGGACATTACGTTATAGAGCAACTTGTCTGACAATGAATACTTATTTTAACGTCAACTTAGGAAATAAATTTTGTACTTTAATCAATGAAAAGTCTCCATAAGTGTATAGAAATAAATCAAGATGGCTGTATATACAACAAACTTGGTAGTTGCATCTATTTCTAAAACCCCTTTAGTTGAGCCAGATATCATTACCTCATATTTTAACAATGTTTGCATAAAAAACATAAAAATTGAATGTGTGCAACAAGCAAAATACACTCAAGTACCACACAAAAATTAAAAAACACCGAACGAGTTTCAATAGCTAAGCTATCGTCATCAGCGGTCGACTAGGACGAACTAAAGAAATTTCTACTATATATACCATCAGCGAGTGACGCTTCGTTGCTTATCTGGTGAAAGTGAAAGTTATGAAAGTTTGATGAGTTCTGAGCTTAAAGGTCCTTGTTCGTCATTATTCATTTTCCCCTACATATATTTGTTCACAATTTTTACAATTAATTTTACACATTGCCGACCTATCCTGCGTATCCACTTGATCTTTTGGATTGCCTAAAAGAACTATTATCTGAAGTAGTGATTGTTTTCAAATTAATTTTGGAAAATATTTTAGATAGACCTTTTTTATAAGCAGGATAGTTTGGTAATTTTACATACTTTGTTTCTATTTGCTCTCTAGCGTTGCTTAATGTAAGTACTTTCTTAATCCTCATCCTATGTGTTCGTTTCCTAGCTATATTCATAACCATTTCATCTGAAAACCTTTTGTAGGCAGCAATTTCTTTAATAGTGCGTAATTCTTTATTATAATTTTGAAGTGAAATAGGAAAATTAAGCAATCTATAAACCAAAAAAATTAAAAGCTGCGAGTTTAAACTACCTACAGTGATTGGTTATGAATTTTTAGTGCTAGTTTCCTTACGATAAATATCTATATCTAGTTTACTACCATTTCTGGTTACCAGAGTATCAAAGAACTGGAGACATCCTTTTCCTCTATTTAATAGGTAAATTTGATTGTCGGTAATTTAGAATTTAAAGTTTCTACAAAGTTCTCAACACTACAAATTTTAGTATTAAGGATGGCATACACATCATCTACGTATCTAATCCAACGTCTAGGAAAAGAAGAAAAATCACGTCTTAAGTCTGTTTGAAATCTACCCATGAATAGATTTCCCATAAACGGAGATAAGCTATTGCCCATTGTCGTACCATGTTCTTGTTTGAAAAATTGATGGTTAATTTGGAAAAAGTTTTGTTTCATACGCAACTCTGTTAATTTAAGAAATTCTTTCACTTCTGGATCGTCCAAATGGTTTTGCTTGAAACCATTCGCTAAATGAATTAAAGTTGGTCGATTGGAACGCTCGGAAACAATGAACAAACGTCCAATGAGATTAAAATTTCATCTTCTTCATTGTTTTTAATTTTATCAATAAATTCATACGAATTTATACAAATTTGAAACCCTAAGGTTGGGCTGTTGATGGGAGGGATTATTAAATTTACTAGACAACCATTTAGACCGGAGATAAGTAGGTGCTTTAATACCAGAAACAATAGGTCGCATATGGTTTATGATTCTTTGGAAAGCACTACATTCTGGGTAGTGCCGGATTGGATACCGTTAATCGAAACCTAAGAGAGTCATTCACAACTCCTTTACATTTTAATAAAACCTTCCTAGTTGAAGTAATCATTTTTTCAATTGCATCTACATAATTGGTTTTAGTCTGCATAATGTAATGATCACGCTGTTGACGTGTCGTTTTGCTACAAAAGTTTTCTAAATGAACTCTTAGCTATTGTTTTCAGAAAGAGCATAATTTTAATTCCCGTGGAAATCAAACCAATTATGTATTCAGACATGTCAAATTTGTTCAAAACGTGTTATTAACAACATTTAACATAATTTTATAAATCAAACAATCAATAAACAATATGAAAATGTAAACTTTCACCATTAATACATAATAATATTATTTTATTTTTAATAACATATATTAACTTGATTATCTTCGTCAGAGTAATGTTTGTTAAAATTGTTAAAGATGTAGTAAACAATTTTGTCAAATTTGAAAAATTAAAAATGTTTATTTGTCAAATTTGAAAATTAAAACATGTTTTAATTTTTCAAATTTGACAAAATTGTTTACTGCATCTTTAACAATTTTAACAAACATTACTACTGACGAAGATAACTGTAAGTTATCGAAACGTTTAGATTGTATAATTTAAGCACCATTAAAAAATCCCAAAAAAGATAAGTATTTTATTAATCAATAAACAAATCTATAATAAATGTGTTCTACAATAATAATTCCCAATCGTTCATTGAAGATCAATTCGATATTTTTCATTTTACTGTTATTGATATCTTCAACCAATCATTTCCCATTAAAGAAATTAGGTGTAACCGACAAGATGTAAATTTACATTGGTGTAATGAATCATTGCACAAAATGCGTGAACGTTTACATTTTCTACGACTTATTAAAACTAGGTATGCTTTAAACCTAAATCTGATGAATCAATTTCTTCAAACAAAGAAGGTATATAGATCCGAAATAAAAGATGCTAAGGTTGCAAATAATGATAAAATAATTACATCAGCTAGTAATCCTAACAAAGTGATATGGAAAATTATAAATTCGTATAGAAAAAATGATGAAATGGAAAATTACTCTTCATCTTCAACTACAGCTGAAATATTTAACGATCACTTTGTTAATACAGCTCTACCAAGCAAACAAAAACCCCGGAAAATATGTGAACTAAATTTAAAAATTTATAGCGGTGAAACGTTCGTCCAATTACCATTAGAAGTCTCCGACCGTACATTCCCAAACGCAAACAATTGACATTTGTCATACGCATTTTGCATTGGCAGGTTATTTTCGTGTTTCTTGAGTATTTATTGTCGATTAGTCTTTATAAAAAGTCTTTTTCAAGGCTCTTTTACTGATTTGTGAGAGAAACGGTATGTATTGTGCACATGTATCTTTTAGTATAAAGCTTTAAATAATAAAACGATTATAGAGTTCATAACCTTAAAACAGTAAGCATGCTTTTTTAAATATCGATTTACATCGATTTTTCAATATTTAGAGTAGTGTACGATTTTGAAATACGTAGCTGCACTTAAATTAAATGAGCATGACAAGTTTTAAAATATCAAATCATGTTGATTTTCAATATTTCGAATTTTTCAGGTTTTATTCGTAATGGCTAGTAAGTCGAAGAAGAGTGTTCATTCCGAAGCCCGGAACATCATTAAAGCAGTTGTGGAATTTTTCTATAAACAAAAAGCTAATGGTGTGTGGACATTCCCTTTGGACAAGGCTACTGGGCTAGCTGCTGCGGCAACAGGAAAATCGATTAGTTTTATAAAAAAAATTAGGTACGTAGTTTGTAAACCTTAAACGTAATTTCTAAATGACGTATTTCTTTGTATTAGAAATGAAGCTGCAACAGCTGAAAATTCAGTTTTGAAGTCTCCTTCTAAGAAGAAAAGAAGTAATGGAGTATCGACAACAGACACCATGCGAAAAGCTGAACTGTTGGAGTTAGTAAAGCAATTTAAGCATAATAAAACTTACTATGTTGATGAATTACTTAAAAAACATGGACACAGTGTACTTCCGTTTGCCTCGTTATCATTGTGAACTCAATCCGATTGAATTTATGTGGAGCTTAGTAAAGCATAAGGTGGCAATGAATAACGTTTCTCTCAAAGTGGAAGTAATATTGAGAACTTAGTGCGAAATGCTTTTGCAGAAATAAATGCATCTGACTGGGACAAGAATGTAGGCATGTTAATCACATAGCCGAAGAAATGTGGCAACGTGATGAACTACTTGACGAAACAATTGAAACTTTATCTTTTATGGTAAACACTGGATCGTCAGATGAAAGCAGCGAGGAAGAAGTTGACGAATTTGATAGCCCATAGAAAACCATTTTTAATTCTGTAGTTACAAGTTATAAATCAATAATAATAAACGATATGTGCTTATTTTTCCATAAAATCGCGGACAATATTTTAAATTTTAATTATGCATCTGTGTTTTGTTTCTATTGTGAATAACATTACACTTTATTTATGTGAATGTTTTAAACGCTATTATATTATTTACACTTATGATGAAACTGTAGAAAGGTTGTCATTTCAAGTAAATACAAGTTAATCAGATAAAGAGGAAGAAAGTTCTGTAGAAGAATCATTGTAATTTATTAGTCACTTTATATTCAAATGTGATCAGAATGATGTTTTTTTCAAGTATTTTACAAATGTTTACAAAACTAAAAATTGTGTAAATTATTTGTAGAAACCATCTTATTTGTACTTAAACAATAAATACTTACAAGTTTTTGGTAATTAATTCAATAACAATTGATGTACCTAACATAAAATAAATAAATTTGTTCACAGAATTTTGAATAAGCAATCCATGCATTTGATTTAAATTTGCCACCTTAATACTTTTTGTATGGAATGTACTGTAGGTAGCACACTACGAAAACTTTGAATACATTGAAAATATTCCGATTAAAATTGTTGTCGCGATAGCAAAAGATAATTACTAAAAGTTATTATATAATAATTGTTATTTGAGAATGGTTTGTATTTCTTTTCTTTTGTAAGACATATTGGTGTAGGATTTTAACTGAGGGTGGCCCGCAACCAGATGTTTTGAAGTTGCAGGTGCAAGCTAAACTGCATTTATCGAAAGGGCAAGTCAAATTGCTAAAAATGTTTATAAATGCGTTTTGAAAATAAAAATGTCAGTATTATACAAAAAATTACACCGCGGTCAAAACATAAGTTGTTCATGGATTGAAATGTGATATTTTAAATACAGGATTTCTACGGTTGATTGCACATGTTAATTAGAACTAATGTTTCTTTTCATAATTAAAGTCAAAAGCGTTCACAAGAAATATTGCTTTTGATATTTGACATGGAAAATATGGTGGTGAGCAAGGAATAAAAACGGTTGTTGTGCTTAGAATAGGGGAGTTTGATTAGAATTTTCAAAGCGTGCGTGAGTAAGATTTGACATCGATTCGGTGTTTGTTTAATTAGATCTTCTTTTCTTTGTTTTTGTGTTAATCGATAAATCCGAGTATTTAAACATTTGTGCTGGTGAAAGCTTAAAAGGATAACCTACATTGATAATGTAAGTAAAAGAAAAGATTTTCCTGGTTGTGAAATTACACAGAAAAGGTCATTCTACCTACTCATTTAAATTATTAAAACCAAACTGAAACACTCACTTGCAAAGCTGTTGTTGTCATTCAAATTATGCAGACACAGAGAAGCTCGCTCTCTTTTTTTTATGTGTTCTATATTGTGGATTAACAATTCTAACCTGTATTTATAGTGATAAAAACACAAACGATCATAGGTATAAAATCAGAAAGCTGATCCAAATGATCTATATATCTATACAAACGTCTCTCTTGTTACCGTTATATGTCCATATTTTGGTGTTTTGTTTTATGCCTAAGAAAAATTGAGAGAAGGGATCGCCCGTTTTATTATCTTGCATTTGTAATAATACCTACTAGTCACGTAGGTGAATCCGTGCTTTGCAGGGCTTTGTGTCAGATGTTATACTTTGTCTCGACTGCGTATTTAATGTGTTTGGCCTCGAATGGTTTTTCTGTGTAATCAATTATATCATTTAGTGTTATTGTCCATGTGTACTATTAGTTGTGATCGTACCCACAAATTTGTATGTTTAACGTACTTGCCCTTTTCCCTTTTATCTACTTAAATAATCTGTAACCTGTTTAATTTTCTGTTGTTAATTTTTTTATGTATGTTGAATTTGTAATCTGTATTACTAGGGTGCTTAATGTATTTGGGTGTTAAAAACCGCCATGATTGGTTAAACAAAAGGGCCACATGGTCGGGATAACTCTCTTCCCTTTTTTTTGTGATTGATTGACGATCTTATTGTGGATACGATCACACTGTTTATGTTTATTGCATTTATGTGTAGTTATTTAAATCGCTTTGCATTTATTTTTGGTGATATTTAAATTTTGTAAGGTACGCCTTTAACTTGATTTAATGATGTCCCTTGTTTTTTTTTGTGTTCTGTTTATGGCCGGTTGTCCCACACCCTGTATAATGCTTTATATGTAATTATTTACCTAAAAGCAGACAGGAATTGGTTCCAAAAGGGATCCTCTGTTTGTTATTTATTACCTGTTTATTTTGCTTTAATTTGAATACCATTTGTAGACCTGATTTTATGTTTATTTGTGACTAAACTTCGTTTTAGGCAATGTTATAGATTTTGTACGCCTTTAATACTGATAGAGTAATGTTGATACCTATTTAATCCCTTGATTGCGATTTACTTGTGTTATCTGATCTTTGTTTCTTTCTTTGTGTGATTATTATTGGAATAAAGGGAGTTTTCTTGGTGATTCTTTTTCTCCCTATGTAAATAGGATGACGAGCGAATCACCAGGTAGCGCAACTCGTTCATCTCAATTGTAGTTTTGTTTCATTTAATTACCTTGCCACCTTATGCAACAAATTAACCTTATCCGACCCTATCTCATGCACATTACACAACGTAGGTTATTTGCCCCCTAGACGATCACTGTTTTTTTTAATCAGGTTAGAATTTTGCGAGTTCTAGATCAGATTTGTAAATCAACTCTGATTATTTAATCACGGCCAGTAAGGGAGATTTAAGCTATTAATTGGAGTAAGCCTAACATTAGCCGGAGTAGCATCATTCTCAGTGACATCAATTTAAGCAATTAATAATAGCATCTTATCAGTCAAATTAAGATGCATCCTTTAGCTATTGTTTTGTCTCTTGAATTTGCATTAATGCGAACAAGTTCAAATTACACGTTTCATGATAGGGTACGTCTGGGTTACGACAGTACCTGTTGAAAAACAGCTCCCTCAGGTACGCCCTCTCACGGCTTTTGTTTGCTTGGTTGAAGTGTGCTGCTAGTAATTCCTAGTTTTAAGTAAAACCAAGTAGTAGTAATAAATTTTGTTTTCAAGAGATTTCATACATGGAAGTTCGTGATATTATAAAGTCGTAGCAACGTAGCAAATGTAAGGATTTCTGCGGGTTAAGTACAATTATTATACAATCTAGTATTGACCACATCGTTGTACCATTTACAAAATTAATTAACAATTGTTCTATATATATATATATATATATATATATATATATATATATATATGTATATATATAATCATTTTCGCGATTGTCTAAAAATTGCGAAAGTAATTCCATCCTATAAAAAGAAGGCGATAAAAATTATATGTCTAATTATAGACCTGTATCACTTTTACCTGTATTTTCTAAAATACTTGTAATGTATCTGAGCTTAACCAAATTTTTAAATTTCAATAACGTTATCACAGATAAGCAATATGGTTTTCGCAAGCACAAAAATGCTGTAAATGGAATTATTCATTTTGCCCCCTTTACACTTAACTGTTTTGAAGAAGGGAACTTTCCATGTCTACATTTTGCGACCTAAGCAAAAGCATTCGATTGCATTTCTCATAGTATACTGCTTAAAAAATTAGAACGGTTTCAATTTTCAGATTGCAGCATTTCTATGATTAAGTCGGACACCTTGGCCGCTATCTTCGATTTTCTGGGGAAAACCCACCTATCACTTTTTTATACGCCCACGTGGGGATCGTATTTTTTCACCCCTATGTTTCTTTTTGGAGGCCTTTTTCAACCCTTGATGGTATTTTCATCCCTAATTACGGCCTTTTTGTTTTTACTCGCCCACGTGTGAGACCGTGTTTTTTACCCCTATTATTGGCGGTTTCTTTTCGAAGGCCTTTTTCAACCCTAATGATTTTTGTTTTTTTACTCGCCCACGTGTACGACGTGTTTTTTCTACCCCTATGGTTTCTTTTCGGGGGCCTTTTTCAACCCTTGATGGAATTTTAAACCCTAATTAGAGTCTTTTTGACAGCAATTTTTGTACTTGCTCACGTGAGAGGCATATGCAGGTCTTGGGTTTGGTCTTGGACTTGGGGCTGGTACTGGTTTTGGTTAGGGTTATTTTTGATGGACAGCTTTAACCCTAATTAAAGTCGTTTTGGTTGTATTAAGAGCAGTACCCCTGGAGGTTAGGCAAACGCACACGCATACAATGTTGGAAATTGCATAACTACCCTAATAGGATATTATTATTAAAATTATCGATCCTATTGCTTTAAAATGGTCATATGCTATTGGGTACATTCGAATGATCTTTTACCTATACGAGAAATTTATTTATACGTTGTATTTCTAATAAGGAGGTTCTTGTAAGACACGTGTAGGGCTTCGCAACTTGTTCTCGGGCCTTCGCCCCCTGGCTGGAGATGGTATGGGAACCCTAACCTTATCAGACAGGTGCCCTATCGTGGCCCCCTTGGTGCAATTGTATGTAGGTTCTAACTTAATCTTACAGCTGTAGGCCTTCGCCCCGTCATACAAAATTGTATTCTAATAAGGAGGCCCTAGCCTTGTAAGACAGGACTTGTACCACGGTCTGAGCCCTGGCCCTTTTGAGTTAAAATTTATTTTAGTGCTATCTAGTGGCGTATAGACTAATGAACATTTTCTATAATAGAAGTTGATAATGCACACCTCTCTCTTGCTCTATCTTGTTTCTCTCTCCCCCTCTCTCTCTCTTTAGGCTCTTTCTCACACACACAAACAAATCAATTAATTAATTAATCAATCAATCTCAAACAAATCATGCTCGATCAAATCAACCAGATCAGTCTCAATCAATCAATCAACCGAAATTATGTCTTACAGTTTGCGGAAATCAGATTACAGTTCAGAACTGAATACATTAAAGTCTAAATTAAATATGACGTGAAATAATAAATAATTTCTAGCCTAATGCAATGCTACTTTTTATATAGACAGATTCTCTCTTTCTAAACAGGCACCACCTATACATTCGGAAAATTATGTCTGATTTATTTGCATGTTCAATTACATACACACAAAATTGTTTCATAGTAACGTGCTCATTAACAGTTATAAAAACCCCACTAAAAACACTGGAAAGTATTAATTACTTATATATAACATAGAGTTAAATTAAATTAGCATGTTTTTAGAATATCAAACTGATGTAATGGAAATAAAAGGCAAAAGGTTTTAATGGTTTTATTATTATACGCGAATTAACAATAACTACAAGTTTAAAATCCACGAATACGTACCAACTATTTGTAGAGCTGATCTTATGACGTCATGCTATAAGAGTAATAACACATTTTAAAAATCTTTATCGACATTTTTGTTAGCAATATCAGGTAAAAAACACACACACACACACAATATATATATATATATATATATATATATATATATATATATATTAAAATAATACGTTTACCTTTAGAAGTGTTTTTCCTTCAGTTGTT
Organism: Vesta saturnalis; assembly: GCA_036346205.1. Classification (NCBI taxonomy): domain Eukaryota; kingdom Metazoa; phylum Arthropoda; class Insecta; order Coleoptera; family Lampyridae; genus Vesta; species Vesta saturnalis. Next base: position 1,739,719 of record JARFJB010001949.1, on the reverse strand, counting down.
CTAATAATGATAACCATATGTTGAACTGAAGTATTTTTATACAACGTGTCCACATGTAGTCTCACTAAACACGCTTTGTGAATGGTTGGATATAAACTGACTATTACATTCCGATCATTAACTAATTTAGAAAGTAATACACAAAACCTGATTACTGATACTCGTATTTAGCAATTATGTTGTACGTATAACATTTACATTCAAAACACTTACAAATATTTTAAAAATTTTGCTAACACACACACACACACATGTACTTCACGTTACATGGATTTTTATCCGTTGAGATTAATGGCAATGTTAACTAAATGCTTTAAAATTTCTTATCTGAAATAAGAGTGACGAAATCTAATTTTATTTGAAATTTCATAGAGAGCATCACCATCATCAAGATTTTGAGATACAATCACCTCATCGTCTTCACCTTGAACGATTATATTGTAACAACCTATAAAGCAGCTAATAACCCCTGACAGTTTTTTATCAGACACTATTATTACAGGGACATGAGGTTATCCCTAAATTAACTGGTTCAGTACGGCTCTGGAAATGCTGCACACTCTGCAAATCTTTCAGTTCGTTCGCAGAAGTTGTACCGTATTCATTTCCTTCAATTTTATCTGCATTCTGTTTCGAGACTGTAGTACGTTTATTATACATAAACAGAATCTTCAATACTGTGATGCGTGTAGCAACAAAACACGTTAGCTAGCTAGATTCACCTCTATAGTATTTTACATGCAAGACTGACCTTATCATAAATACATCTGCCAAAAAGCTAATTAAACATAACTCCACGGACTGGGCATAGCAAGCAGCGTTTCCAATTATGGCTTTTAGTCAACACAATATTGCCTACAACTACACACAATCGACTATCATTGCTTTAGCACGAGGAGCAAACGAAAACACGTAGGCACGCATGCACGCACGCACACACACACGTCTATTACCTAACTACATAAAAACTATCGACAGTTATAAAAGTGATAGAACTTTTTAAAATTGTATCCTGAACTGTAAGAACTCATTTTTATTTCTTACACATTACATTAGGTACTGCTATTAATAACTGATTCTACTGCAAGTTTACTTAAACTTTAGGGCCAAATTCTTAGACACGTTTACGCAATTTCTGTCGTTTTTTTACATTGGTTGTTTTTTTGTTGCAAAAGAAGTAATAAATTATTTGTCCCTAAATTTACTGAAAACCGAGTAAAAGTTGTATCATCTTTTTCTATACATTTGAGGATTGCTTGGAAATGTAATTAAAGAATGTCATAAACGATGTCAAATTTAGTTTTGCATAGGCCAAGGTCACTTTGCTTTTCTTGCATTGAAAAATTTTATTAAAATTAGTAATAACCATACAACAAAAGAAATAGAAATAACAGGAAATAAGTAATTCTTAGAAAGTAAAATGGTAAAACAAACTGGACTTTTATAAATTATACCCTGAATTTAAAAACTTATTTGCACAAAAATACTATGATTACAGTACTTCGAAACGACACAATAACTCGTTTAATTAAGTATGACGACTTAATCATACTATATGGAAATCAGTTAGCAGATAAGCTTACTGACTCCATCATCACGATCAGATTCGCAGCAGTATGCGATTACTAGGAAGATTCAAACAGGCGATAGTGGAATTAAGAAAAGAAATTACAGAGTTGGCTGATGCCATCAGACAATGTGCCAAGTATGACTGCGACAAACGATGTTACAAAGCGCCAACAGTAGCATCGTCTCTTGCCGAGTGCATAAAGAAACAAAGTAACAACCGGAAACTATTAGTGAAGGCGTTTTTAATATTATATGAAGATGAATTTCCTACAAGTGTTAATCGACGTGTAGTGGAACATCGAATAAACAATAAAATGAGGAAGAAAGTACTATTACCATTACGAACTGGCATAGAAAATTTTATGATTATTTAAAAACAGTCAGTGAAACGTCTTTTAATATTTTAAAAACCAAATTTAGTTACATTTCGCGGAGAAAGCTTTCAGAATCGTGTTTGATAACTGTTCAGATGTTTAACAGAAAAAGAGCGGGAGAAATTGAGCGATTAACAATTGCTGATTACAATAATCAACAAGTTGTTGATATAAAGTATTAATCCCGAATTATTTGACCAATTGCCAGAAAAATCACAAGAATGTGCCAAAAAAAATTTACAAGAGTGACCATACGAGGCAATCCTTATGTTTTGC